>SZWC01003085.1:58688-93079 GCA_023375785.1 Penium margaritaceum
AGTCATGAGCACCACCAGTGGGATGATAAGTCAGTAGCAAGAATAGTGTACTTAGATCAATAGCAATGCCAGAGTGCACATCGTACAAATAGCAATGAAAAGTTAGAAGCAAGACCAGTGTACATAGCAATTTGCACCATGATGCAATGGATAGTGCTGAGCACCGCCAATGCAATGAAAAGTCAGTGGCTATACCGATATTCGTAGCATTGTGTGGTGAACTGTGTACTCTGCTCTATGGAAACCTTTGAAACACATAGCTAAACATTTTTGTGGATGAAAGAGTGTTCCAGTGATGTATTGTAGAATTGTGAGATATAGAAAGGTCTTAAGCAAAATCGTGGATTTTGAAGAAATCTGCTTTAGCCGAATTCTTCTAAAAAAATTGAAAAAGGTGATAGATCGGTGATTTAACTGTTCTCCAGAACCGAGAGTCCATAGATCCGCAGATCTGGGTTCAAATCCTCAGTTCTGGATCCCCAAACGTGAACTGATCCACGCCTACGGGTCTGACTCAAGATCCGCAGATCATATCTGATGTTCATCCTTAGACTAAAAGCATCCATTGGATTTGTTCTACCAGGTTGTTACTCAATGACGTAGTCAAAGATGGACTCGAGAAACTCCATCGATCCATTTTGTTGACGGCTCACAATGGCCTAAAGCTTGAGATAACTGAACACGTGATGGTCGGTATGGACGATGCATCATCAGAATTCGATATAGTTCCACGATCTTTTGAACATGTGCACAACTGCGAGAATCTTTTTTTTGTGCAATGTGTAGTTGAGCTCCCGCCCGCGTAGCTTTCTTGACATGTACACGAACAATGTTTTTCCACCGTTGCTGCTTTGGAGGTAAAAGACTCCGATTGCTCGATCGGGTACATAGGTGGCAATGATGCAGTCCACTGTTGGGTCTGCCCATTGCGAGGCTGGTGTTGAGGTCAGACAATTTTCAAAGAGTTGAATGTTTCTCCTTTGCTGTCTCCCCAACTCTACTCTGTGCTTTTACGAGTGAGATCGGAGAGAGGCACTGACACTCGGTCCTAGTCCTTTAAGATTTCATGGTAGTAGATGTAAAGCCCAAAAATACTTAGATGTTGTGAAAAATGGTCGGCGTTGGCCAATAAGCAACTTGGCTGCTTCCACCTTTCCGGGCCAATGGTGATCGGTCCACCACCTATGATGTGGCCCAAAAATTTGATCGATCGGTGACCAAACTCACATTTCAAGATGTTTCCATAGAATTTCTGTTGATTTTCAAAACTTGAGAACGTTTTGGAGATGTCCATTATGCTCCTCTGGAATGCGGCTATATAGAAGGTGTCATCAAGATATTCAACGATGAATGATAAAAGTCAAAAATGATAAGCATGGTTAAGGTACATGTGGAAAATGTCGTTTATAGCCACCATGAATGTTGTAACGATGCTCGTGTGTCCATATGGCATAACCGTGAACTCGAAATACTTGTATCTGGTGTGGAATGATGCCTTTTTTACGCCTTTATAAAATGTACGGATGTGATAATAGCCATTGCATAAGTCCAAATTTATCAAAAGATGGGCTTTGTGGAGCTGGTCAAAAAGTGTGTAGGCTTGTGGAAGAGGATATCAATTCTTGATGGTGATTTTGTTCAATGATCAGTATTCCACATACACCCACGTTTCTTATTTGATAGGTTCCCTTCACCATCAGTGTGCTGTCCGACTTCAGGTCTATCTAGTGATTGATGTTCTGTTGCAAAGGTAGCTCTTGGGACATTTTATTGGGAAAAATCCTCCAAATATTCGACGAGGAATGCAAGATCTTGTGGAACGGCTACGAATGTGTGAGGTGCCAGTGCCGATGTGGTTGCCTTGACTGCTGTAGTTTATTTCCCTTCCCTTGTCAGTGCTTGGACTAATCAAGCTTGAACTGTGCATCACAGATATGCATTGGCCACGTCCAAAGATATCTGCTAGCATTTTGCGACTGCCGTAGCTTACTTTGCTGCTTCCACATCTTCTGCTCCCTATAACCGCCGCTACGTCTTAGGTTGCTTGATCAGAGGGAAGTGTCATTTTCAGTTGTTTATGGAGACGTAGACCAATTCGCTGCTCCAGTCCACCTGCGCATTGTGCAAGTGTAGAAATTCTCGTCTGAGGATGATTTTCTGGTCGCTCATTTGACAATTTCTCTAGATCATTACATAGTGCACATCACTGATTTGCATCACGAGAGGCTTGCAAAGTAGACATATATGCACTCTTTCATCAACGGTATTTCCTTCAAACAACCATGGTTTGGTCTACAAATCCGACTTTGGAACCTTGTCGTTGCTCACGACGAATTCTGCGTCTTTTACAACTCCTCGGTTGTACTCGTAGTAGTATCATGAGCTGGTCTTCCTCATATCCCTCTTCAAACTTTTCACTCTCAAGAATCCTCGCCTGCAGGGATGTGAGGCGTTCTGATGGAAGATCGGTCGGTGCAGGTTTTTCTGACCGGACTGCTCCCTCCCCCCTTTTCACATGCTCCCAACATTTCCCAACTTTCGTGGACTGTGTTTCGCGACTTCTCTTAAGTCCAACAGAGTCACTGATTGCATTCATCAACGTCGTCAATCTCCATCACGGACGAGGTTTCTGTTGGCTACAATGCCCCTCTTTCACAATAAGAATTGTGCATTTGAGTTTTCCAACGGTTGAATTCCTGTATCCGAGCATTGTATTCAACGCTGTGGATGCTAATCTACTGATTTTTGAACTCGATGATCGAGTATTTGTGAATGTAGGAATAAATAATTTTTTTGACTCTATGATTTGTTTTCATTTCCTTGAAACCTTTCAAAGATCATTGGGAGACACCTTAAATTCGGCGACCGTTCTCGATATTTTTCAAAAATTGACGAGCAGGCAAATTTTATTCGAAAAAAAACAGTTTTGTTGTAAAAATACGCGCAGTCTGTCACGATGCCTGACCAATTGTGCATGGCAGGTACATATGGTCCATTCTGACTACGTGCACCAGACAGGCAGCCGTGTCGCCGCTTGACATGTGGTGATCGTTTCGTGTCAAGCAAACGGGGATCTCCGATGATACATGTCACTGCTCGGCGATTTTCATTGTTGGACCATGAAGCAGGACATGATTTTTTAAGTTCATTTAAGTTAAAGGAAAAAATTTATGTAACAAAAAAAAGTGCAAATGGTCGTGTGAACCTGATCATCAAACTTGCATGGTGGCACTTTAATTTCATTTCTCACCGTGAATCTCACCACCATGGCCATTACATAGCTAGGCCTCGGACATCAAGAAATTTTGTCTCCACAGCTAGGTAGCAAAGTATCATTAGCCTTGAAGGACCTCTTCTTGTCCTCCGTGGCGTGGCATGGGTTGGAGGAGAACTGCCTCGAGTTACCCCCGAATGGCACAAGAGACCACGTGTTTCACTATGCCTTTAACACCTTTCTCCACACTCTCCCTGACAACCAGTCGCACGCACTGCGTCACTTCCAGTTTAGAGGAAAGAGTAAGGACTCCTCCAACCCTGTATTGGCACACCTCATTTGCATGATGCTTGGAAGCATCTCTCCACCTGCCATGAGGAGTGAGGCATGACACTCATCGTGATCCTATGAGACCGGCTGCACAACCTGTACCCAAGCCTAGAGCGCCAACTACCAAGTACTTGGAGGACGCAATGGACATGCATCAACACCTGCTTGGCCTTGGTGCCCCCTGATCCATGCATGTAACCACAACGCATATGCTGTCCATGCACGAATGGTGCTTGATACTGCATCATCACACCATATGTCTCTGCATCGTTGCTTGTTTGTATTACTGTATGATACGATTGATGTGCTTGGTGTTTGGACTTGGTCTGGTGAGTTGCTGAGGGTTGAGGGCATTGGGACTGTTGTGCTTCAAGCACCTGGTGGGGTCATGTGGCTGATTGGCGTCTTGTATGTCTCGCAGTTAAAGGTGAAACAGCTCTCAGGGGGATAATTATACAGGAAAGCGAGCATGTCTACACTTCTTTGTGATCAGAAGTGCATGATCTTTGGTACAAACGGGAAATTCCTGGCTGACGGGCTACTTCATAATGACATGTTGTGCTGAATGACAATGTTCTCCACCTTTCCATCAGACCGAGCACAAAAACATGTCATAACCAGCATGTTTTCACATCACACAGACATCATACACTCCTGACTTGCTCATATCAACAGGGAACTGATAACTGATCTTATTAAACATCAACCTGCCCACAGTCTGTGTCCTCAAGACTGTACATATGGTTTGAAGGCGACAGCTTGTCTAGACTGTCAATAAGGTAAAGCATACCAACAGAGTCTTCATGTGTCTCAACATGTGAGTGAGGAACCACTTGAACTGGTACATGTAGATCTCATAGAACCCATGCCGATTTCCCTTACTGTAGTATGCGTCATAGTACATACTGACACTTACACATGACTACAGTCATTTCCGTTGGGAATTTGCATTTAAAACCAAATCAGTCGCACAATGAGAAATCTTCGAGTGGATTCCACTGGCTTAACGACAAACTGGTTTCCCTCTACGCATTCTGCGCACAGGTCAAGGCGGGAAATTATTTGGTCTTCTTAAAACTGAGGTCAAGGGTTAGAAATTGTGAATTAAACTACAGCATCATACACTCCCCAACAAAATGGAGTAGCTGAAAGGTGGCACAGAACATTGGAGAACACAATGTGCACTTTATTGGCCGAGTCGGGCTTGTCTTTTGGGTTCTGAGAAGAGGCTGTTAAGTACGTCACCTGGGTGGGGAACCGGATGCCCCAAGGATCCATGCCAGATTCAGTCACCCCATGGAGAAGGTGGTCAAAAAAATGGGCAGATTTATGTCCTGCCCAAGTGTGGGGGCACGATGGCATGTGTGTGGTTCACAGAACCACAACGGAGTTGTAAACTGATTCCACGCAGCCAATGGTGTGGCTTTGTTGGAGTCCTTTACATCTCTAAAGCATGGAGATTTTGGGATCCTGTCCATCATTCATTTTTGAGAGCCTAGATACATCATTCTTGGAGCACATGCCATACAAGGTCTTCAAGAAACTGAAGCAAGCATCAACACTCACAGTCCCTGGCCGATACCCAGAGTATGTCAGTGTTCCAGTCTTTGTTCCTGTAGCCAGAGTACAGTCAGGCTGGCCACAGCCCACAGACCAGACAGGTAATGCCCATGAGGCATCATCTGGCTCCACTGACACAAACACAACACAAGGTACCCCTGCGTACCCCTCCATACCTGACACAGACACTGCAGCACAGCCTGACCCAATCCCTCGGTCGCGACATACACTTGAGTATGCAATGGAGGAGGAAATTGTTTGCAGTTTTACTTGTGAATTATGTTGTGTAAACTTCCCAGTTGGATGCTTAACCGAGGATCTCTATGACAAGTACCACTTCAAGTAATTCAATAGTGTCACTCATCATGGGCACATGTCATGTGCGGCCAACCGCAAACTGAGGCTGAGAGGTGCATTTATGGGGCCCATCCCAAGCCTCTGCCTAGACCAAGAATTTACGCTTGGTCAATAATGTCGAAGGTAAGGTTTGTTCAGATGGATTCAACATGACCACCGTATGCATTGGGTTTATTAATGATTTTAAATGTTCAACTTCAATCAATGTGCGAGGGGCCGGTGGACCTTATTCTCTGGAGACTTTGGTGGATTTGGCTTATCTTTTTTAGGGAGGGATGTATGGTGATGATTCTTGCAAGGCAGGGATGAATGGAGCTCATTTTTCCATGATAGGGGCAAATGAGACTAATCATTCTGAGGTCTAGGTGTATGAGGGTCACGGGTGACAAAAAGAAAGGTAGTCAGTGCTTTGGTTCTTTTTCTTGCTTAAATTTTCTGAGACAATAACCTGAGGGCATTCTGATCTCAAAGTCCTGATTGGCTTTGCAGTTCAATAAAGAAACCTGTTTTGATACTTGACTAGCCCCAGGGCCCTGCCCGTCATTTTGACCAACCAGGGGGCCAGGTCAGCCGATCTTGACAACCTTAGGGCCCTTCGGCAGTCTGTTATCAGTGACGGGCTTAATCCGGCAACATCAACGACCACCGTTTGACCATGACCATTGGTGGGTGGCAAAGAATCTTAGAAAACTCATTGAACCTACAATCTGAGGTTTCCTGTAAAAAAAAATTGATCAAAAGGTATTGCGTCGACAGAACAGGTTCCCATTGATGCTCCTGCTTTCTCTCATTATGTACAGTTCATGATTTCAGAAATCGTCCAATGTGTTTCTCCACCAGATATGCTACTGGGCAGTCATGCACAATACCCAGGCCAGTAGGATTCTAGCTACCTCCAGTCGCATAGGCAGATGGCGGGTCCTCTGGTTAATCACCGTCGAAACACAGACTCTGGTGCTGGTGGATCCTGCAGTGAGGGCTCTTGTGTTGGGACATCAAGGGAACCAGGGCCACAGGGTCTATTGTTCTATAACCTAACCAGCTTCCAATCAATTCAGCCACGTTGTGCTTCACTGTTTATACTCAAACGTGGAGGTTTCGCTCGGTGTTCGACATGAACAAGTGTTAGAAAACAGCATTGGCCAATATCGATCGATGACGTATAAAGAGGATCCGGTCAATAATGCAGGTTTCATTATATTATTCCAATGTAACACCGATGAAGTCAAAATGGATTCTCTGTATACGGGTGGTCGGATCATTTCATGAGTCATATTGGCCGTTGGGGCCAGACGCCACCAATGAGTCCGATGTAGTCATTCAAGGAGCGTTATTTGGTTTGTCCAGTTGCTGATGGTACATTTTTCAAACCCCCATCGCTTAGTAGTTTGTCTTGGGCATGCCCTATCCTCTCCTTGTGTCACACGTAGGATTGCCATATGTCATGTCACATCACCTGCACACGTTTCACGTGGAGTCTATATTCTTGATTCTAGAGCCACTAATCACATGATTCATTCGCTTCTTGCGTTCGTGTTTTTAGAGCCTAATGATTATGTTTCGTTTGTTTGCACTGGATGATGGAAAATGTTGCAAGTGCAATGTGTTGTTTTTGTGCTTCTTTTAAGCCCTACTGGTGATCTGTTTCTGCTGAATGTGCTATCCATTCCTGCACTTAATATTATTCTACTGTTTGTCAAACTTTGATGATCAGGATGTGGAATTTGTTGCATCGTGTGATGCTGAAATTGTATCTCTCTAGTCCTCTGGGTCTGTCTTTATTTCTTTAAGACGCTTTGCAAAGCGTCTTAAAAGTATTCATTTCTTCAGGACGCTTTGCAAAGCATCTTAGAAATATTTATTCCTTTAAGACGCTTTGCAAAGTGTCTTAAAGAAATAAATACTGTTTGTCAACCTTTGATGATCAGGATGTGGAATTTGTTGCATCTTGTGATGCTGAAATTGTATCTCTCTAGTCCTCTGGGTCTGTTTTTCTTTGTGGTCTTCGGTGTGACAAGTTTCACTGTCTTCAGCCACTCCAACAGCTGTCGTAGCTACTCATGCCCAAGTTTCTCCCTCACTCTCCCCTGAGCATGCTAGCTTGCTGCATGGACGCCTTTGCCATGTCCACACTGCCACCATTTGGAGTTTACTTTGTCATCATCTTGCACTTGGCTTGGATGCTACTACATTCACTACACCCTACACTTTTGGCTGCTTGGAATGTGCATGGGATAAGATTCATCGTGCCCCTTTTCTCGTTTTTGAGTCTCACATCCACAAGCCACTCACTCTTGTCCATGTTAATTGACAGGACCATTTCTGGTCAAGTATTCAATGGTGATTGTTACATCCTCTGTTGCACTGATGACTACTCTCGTTTTCGTTGGATCTACCCACTCCACATGAAGAGTGAGGTTGGGCATGCGATCGGGATGTGGCTCATCCGAGCATAGTGTTTCTACCAGTGCAAGCTACAATTGTTTTTGCTCTGATCATGTCCGTGAGTTCATTGGCCCAGGTCTTAACTTTCTTATACCGATTGGTGTCTGCTTTGAGCCGTTTTCTCCATAAACTTAACAGCAAAACAGAGTCTATGAATGTTGGAACCACACCTTGGTTGACGGTGTCCGCACCATCCTAGTTTAGTCTAGTTTTTCTGAAGCATTTGCGCATGAAGCCATGAAGGACAAGACTTGGATGTGAACTCGGGTTCCTTACTGTCCGTCTCCACACCATGTCACACCCTACGAGTGTTGTTTCGGCCGCCGCGAAAGCCTGTGTCTTGCTCACGTCTGGAAGAGAGTCGCATCCGTCAGGCTTATTGAGTAAAAATGTTATGGGAAGCTCTCTCATTGCGACCGAATTCATCTATTACTCGGGTGTTTATCCATAGACAAAGGCACGAAGCTTTTGGGACACTGATTGTGATTGTGTCAATGAATTTCGTGACACTTTTTTCTTATTTATAAAATTTCATACATCACATTGTCTACCGTGTCTCTTCTTCTCACCTACATCTCATGGGTCGAATGAACTTACCACAATATCTTTTCTCCGTCTGTGTTTCCTAACTTTCTTCCATCTCCACCCATTTCTGCTCCTCGTAGTTTGTCGTTTCCCGCATCATCACCCGCTACAGTGGTTGTGTCCTCACTTCCTTTTGCACCTGCTCCATGACTTCAACGGGTCATCCTCAACATCTTCGTCCTTGTCAGCAAGTCCCTTGTTGCTTGTTGTGTCACGTACAACCACATCACCCGTTGTCACGTCTACGACGTCACCATCCTCTTCACTTTTGTTTTTAGATGCGGTGTTTCCCATTTCACTGCCTACTACCTCTACATCACTGGCTAATTCACTATGGATTCCCTTGGCCATGAATCCCATCGCACCTTTTGTCCCGATCAGATCCTCTTTCATTCTGTCCAGCTTCTGGTGGCCATTTGTGGCCCTTGCACTCGCGTTTCCAAGCTGCTCCCTCTGTCAACCGTCTTGGCCCTTTGTGATGTTCCGTTCCTCCTCTTCAAAACTCTGTGCTAGCTGCCCCTGACACTAACTGACACACTTGGGTTGTCTGTCATTGCTGTCTAGCAGAACTCAGCAATCAGCTACAGTCTAATCATGGACGAGTTCTTCCATGCTGTCGGGATCACTCAGCCTAGTCTTGTTGAATGCCACGTCTTTGTCGCAACTGCACGCATGTCTCGAGATGTCACGGTTTCACACCTGACCTTGATCTAGTCCGCCGGGTGCGCTCTGCTCTTGATAGGACCCTCTAGGAGTAGACCATGCATGAAGAGCTTGGTGCCATTGTAGAGCACGGTGTGTACAAGAAAGTGGATTTTCCATGAGGTTATGAAGCCATAGCTACACGTTGTGCAAGCATTTCTAGGATTTTACATGCAATTCCTGGTATTTCCCATGCATTGACATTCATTAACCTAGCATTGCCAGGCTTTGCCTGGCTTTGTCCATGCATTTTTTAGGCATTTCCAGGCATTTCCAGGCATTGCGAGGCATCTTTTACAAATTACCTAGAATTGGGAGGCATTCTCACACTTTACCAGGCATTGCCATGGCATTGTCAAGAATATCCTAGGAGTTTCCTGGCATTGTAAGGCATGAAAACCGGTATGAGGCAACAGACTAGAAAAGAAAACGCCCACATAATGGCACTTGCCGTCCACTCTTAAGTATTTCAGCTAGGAGGAGTATTCACCCTCAGGATTACGGTTCCACACTGTGCAGTTCATACAAACCACTTTGTTGAGGATTGAGATTGTTCAAGCGTAGTTGAAAATGATCAAGAACAGCACAACCAATCACAATTCAGCTCTGAAGTCCCAACACAGATGTCTCATTCATCAGGAACTTCTGGCATGCGATAACTCAAATAAGGTACAAGTCCATCTCCAGTTCCCGAACACAGGTTGAACATGTCAGAACCCGATCTCTTAGAATCATATGTCACTGCTGAGTCTCCCCTTTAAACCCTGAAGCTCCGGTGCACCTTGCGCTGCCGTTCGCTTTGTACACCCTGTGTGGTGAATAGTGCTAGACGGCGGTGCCTTGAACCTAGGGGTGTGGTTACACCGACTTTTGCTGTTCTTCCGGAACCCCCCCGTATCCATGAGGCTCTACTTGATATATACATTTTTCGTGAACCGTTGATCCTGTAAAGATAGATTTCCTTGCACCCTCAGATTCAGTTTTCTAATCGATCTTCCGATCTACTATCGAACTTTGTCCGTAGAGTGTCCGGCTCGTCTGTGCTTCTTGTGCCTACACCTCGTCGCCTCTCCACGTGAGCACCCCACCCAACTTCTTTTCCTGCTTCAAGCCACTCCATGAGTTAGTGCAAAGCCTGTCCAAACACTGTACTGATCTTTGGTTTTGTGGTCTATACTAGTTTTAGACCTGTAACTTAGATTCGTGCTAGCTTTGATTTTTTTTTCTTCCCAAAACGAACAAACCCGGTCCTACTTGTAACGTGGAATTCTTCTTTTTTTTCTTTCTCCTTTTCCCCGCATCGCCCCAATTTCTGGCTCGAGCTCGACTTCGAGCACGGCCCAAAAACTGCCAGGGACCTCGAGTGCAAGCCACCGCCTACGGGTCCTGCACATCAACGAGAGAACGAATTCTCGGAACTCGGCCAGACAAACGTCACATCCGCTCAAGCTCGGCGGATGTGACCTGAACTCTGGTTTCTCTTTTAACACAAAACACACGAGGGTCGAGGGAATTATTTTTGCGTTTTCAAAATAGAACAAATCATGTGCCCCCATAACCAAATACGTGAACTTGTACGAGATTTTTTTTTTTATCGAAATCAAAGATCTGTACGGTATATGTTGTAGCTCAGCAGATGTCTGGTATGAACAGGTACACATTGGGCAAGGTGAGGCACGGGATTACCCTCTCTCCTCACCCCTAGAGCAGAGTAGGGCAGTAGTGTAGGGTAGCATAGGTGATAGTGGGGGAGGGGAGAGAGTGGCGTCTCTCCCCTCCTTCACTGTCGTTATGCTCCATGAGGATTTGGGACATATCTGCATTTTTGGCCCTTTTCCAACACACTTCCTTACAAACGTGTCCTGTAACCTGATCACTTTTTTGCGAGGAGCAAACTCTGAGGGTTTAGACAAACCAATGTCTCTTTTGTGTTCGCCTTTGGTGGAAAAATCGGTTAGTTAGTCTCAAAGGTAAGAACCATGGAGAATTACATACAACTGAAATATACTTATAGTCCCATAGCTGTATTTGGAATTTTGCACACTGTGGCTCCTTGGAGGACCACTTCCAGGGTAATCCTAGGCCACCTCACCAAACTGCCATGTCATGCGTCATGTGACCACCAAGTGGCATTCTCCACTGGAAGCATTTGAGAAGCTTTTCTCATCCCTTTCTGATCAAAGAAAAACACTCCTACCATGATTCAAAGCCATGATCTCACGACTCTAACTCTAGTGCACAAACTTGTTCGCTTAACAGGCTTGATGTACTCAGTGTCTACCAGATAGACTGGTAGGACCAGACTTATGAGACTTATTCCATAGGAGTAATGCATGCCCAGTCTGTCCTAACTACAGTAGTGGTCAAGAAACATCACAAGATAAGAAATTATCCCTTGCACCTCTAACCATCTCCTGTGAGATATGTTGTCTCCGGTTGCCTTGGCCTTCAGTCTTCATCCGCTACATTGACCATACCAATCTCTTGGGTGCCTACAGAGTGCAATTCATTGTCAAGCGCTTTGGTCATACAATCTGCAAGAATTTCCTTGGTCTCGACGTACTCTAGGTCCACAATATCTTTTGTGATCAGATCACGTGAATGAGGTATGGTTGATTGTGGCCATTTCATACACTCCCTTTTTAGTATGTGGCTTGAATGTTACCTCTTCAAAGGGAGTTCCTTCTACCCATGACTACACTTCTTTCATTGTGTATGGGAAGAGTGTGCTTTTGTCTTATGTGGCCAAATAAATCTCTTGTTAGGAAGGACCCTAGTTCGTGAGAGTAGTGTATGTGGTGAGTGCGCTCCCCCACCATATAAAAGTAGACTGAGAGTGCACAAAGTGCGCTAATTTGTCTCATGTGTCCAAGCACACCTTTAGATTTTGTCTAATATGGCCAAAAAATTCTCTTGTTAAGAAGGATACCAGTGTTTGGGACTAGTGTATGTGGCAATTGCACATACATGTCCCTTAACAATCCCTTACCAATCCCTTACCATATGAAAGTACACTAAAAGCTCACTTAATGCACTGATTTGTCTCATGTGTCCAAGCTCGCTTTGCATTTCTTCTTGTATGACCGAATGATCCTCTTCTTAGGAAGGACCCCAGTGCGTGGAGCTAGTGTATGTGGCAAGTGCGCTCACCCACAATATAAAAGTACATCAAGAGCACACTTAGTGCTCTAATTTTTCTCTTGTGTCCAAGCACACCTAAGTGGAGGAGGTGTGTGAGAGCCTTGCCGCGGGCAACCACGGCAGGATTGACTCAAGCATAGGGAAAGTTCCCAATCTGGGAACATCATGGGTTTTGAAGGCATGGCTGAAGCCCAGGGAGAATGAGACACTAGTGAAACGTGCTTGGGATGCATGCGGGTTCAACCGTTGCCTTGATGTCGTATTCCACGAAGTTGCAGTAGGTGCAAACGGCGTCCTATTTCGAGATAACATTGGTCCCAAGCCCGAAGACGTAATTGGGTCGTAGTAACGTAGGCAGTGTGGACAAATGATGTTCTCGCTAAGCATTTTGCAGTCTTTTTGGAGTTGAGCTGAACGTTCATGACTCATGTGCAATACTTTGCAATGCCCACAATGTGACACCCTAGTTGTGGGAGATTGTTGTCCAAACGCGATGGGTGAAAATGATGTTTTGCACAAATATAATGTTTTGTACGGTAGTACCATGTTAACAACTATTGTAGCCCAAGGGGATTTGTTGGTGTATGGGCTTTGATTTGTCTGAGTGTGATATTATTGATCAACAAGTGCTTCTTGGCTTGCTCAACGAGATCACCGGCAGTTGCCTTGCTTCTTCTGTAACATGTCTGATGCATTCTGGCTACCAAGTTATCCCATGCATGGGTGATAGAGTTTTCTTGGTGGTCGAGACCCGGGCACTTGGTGGTCTGTCCCATTGCCCTGGGAGATCCCATGATGATAAGCCACATATTGTCTCTGACAGGCTGGTCGAGACCCGGATATAGAGTAGTTTGTACACGTGTTTCAAGAGACCGATTGCTAATTAATTGAGTCTTAATTGATTCTTGGTCTGTCGTGTGGAGTCTGCATGTGGTTGAGACTCAAATGCCCAAAAACATGTTCCGGCGTCTAGGGAGGCCTAACTTGCCTAGCTTTGGCTCACTAGTGGTGCAAGGCTACCATCGTAGGTTCTGGGCGTGTTTTGGGTGTACGTCGTTTTTTTCTTAACGTTCGATACCCTAGTACTCTGTGGGTTGTTCTAGTGCCTCAGGAGACCTGTCTCGTTTGGTTCCATGATCCATGGTGTGTGTATTCCCCGTCCATGCATTTTCGTGCTGCAAGGATGACGGCGGCTGGTGGGCTAGCCGCCAGTTCCCTGAACATAGGCCAACTTCATGGTTCACTATACTACCGTACTGCTCTTTTATTTTGATATTAAATAATTGTTTTGGGTCGAAGAATTTATTTGTTTCGCTTCACACTGGATGTTTTCCTACTGAAAACGATTCCGATTAATCATTTACTCTACTTCTGTTCAACCCTCAAGGACCGAGCGAGATCTGAAACGCGATCGCGTGGCTCTCAGCGGTCACACAATCACATCATTTATAGCGTCAGACGTGCGCCGGTACCAGGAAATTCAAGGGCGAGATTTGAAAATGACCGCTCGGCAGCGTAAAAAACACAAGTTTTAGACTGAGTTGAAGTAACTTCGCGCAATTAGAATACAGAAAGTTAATTGTTCCCAGGGACGAATCAAGGCTACATGTGGTGAACTATACTGAGAGGCAAAATCATAAAGGGTAAACGTAGGGATTATCCACAAAACTCGATTGTGTGTATGCCTTGCCCGGCGTTCGGAAGAATAAAACTACTCTACCCAGCGCTCGGAAGAATAAGACTCCCCTACCCACTGTCCAGGGAATATTGACAGATTACCCACGAACAGCAAGAAAACGCAGCATGTCGACGCTGCATGCGATGCAGCGTCGACATGCTGATGTCATCACTCACTTCGAACATTCACAAACCCCTCATTCGAGGGGTTTGTGAATGTTAGGGGGGGGTTGCTTGTGGTTCGCATGGGGGGTCCTAGACTCCCCATGCGTTGAAAGGGAACCTGCTGGGCCCCGATACCGCGGGGCCCAGCAGGTGCCCGTACAAAGATAAAACCCTAAACCCCTCATGTAATTATGGGTGTGGTTTGATTACGGTTTGAATGCTAAAATTGGAGGGGTTTGCATGAGGGAAAAAAAGGAGAGTTTCCGTTGGATTTCGAAAACGGACGTTTTCACTCGATCGCGATCGAGCGATGACCTGTTTGTTTTTTCCGACACGCAACCCCCTGGTTTGATTTAGGGATTTATGTTTTGCGCGGGCTCCGCCCGCACAAAACATACAAAACCCTAAATCAAACAAGGGGGTTGTGTGTCGAAAAAGAAAAAAAACAAACAGGTAATCGCTCGATCGCGATTCTCGCGTGAGAGCGAGAATCCCGAGGGGGGTGGACATGCCCCACCTCGCTTCGCTCGATCAGCGGCGCATGTCGCTGATCGAGCATGGTGAAGCGAGCGGGCAGGGGAGTCTTATTTTTTAAGTCGCCGGACAGGGCATCAATATTTTTTGTTCGCTGGGTAGGGCGTTCCTGACCCTCGTGGAAACTGGGTAGAAGGGTTATTTGGCCTAATCATAAATCGGCACGGTATCTCCATTGCTTCTTGAACTACGCGTCTTCTCTTGCTTACCACCGAAGCTCAAGTGCCATAGCATGGGCATCAATGCCTAAAACAACTTCAACTATAGTGAGCTCTGGCTTCAGTGCACACTCACCACAGTGATGCAGGTGACTGACCAAAGAGAGACCCTGCCACCAGCTGCTCAATCACAGGGGAGATGTAGCAATGCCATAGTGGAACTGTGTGGAGAGTCGACCCCATGATGTGTGCTTTGCTCATGTCAATAACATGCGTACAACAAACTGCCTGCTCACTTGCTAGCACTTGCTATCTTTGTTCAGACTCGTGGTATTGTTACCAAGGAGTGGGTAGTCGGATGCCTTCCCCAGAATAAACATTGCCCAATTTTTGTCCAGCATGTGGACTGACAGGTTTTTCGATCATGTTTGGGGTAATCCGCATCTCACCACTTTCAAGGGCCTCGAGTTATTGCGAGACTGCTGCTTCCTTGCTCACAACCTCATAATGTAACATCCCCTAGCTCGCCGCTGTGTTACTCATCATTTCGAATTGGGTGAAAATACTCAGATACCCATAAAACACAATGTGTGACTCTGATCCGCCCGGTAGCGGCAAAAAAAATACTCAAAAGCCCAGTCGAAAATCATGCTCGCTCGCGGCATGCGTCGACGGGTGAGCATGAAAAAATCCTGCATGCGGACATTGCTCCCTCGCGATCGAGCGAAAACACCCTTCTTTCGTTTTCGATAAGTTTTTTAAAACGCAAACCTATGATTTTAACACGCAAACCGCATTCAAACCATACCCCTAATTACATTAAAGGTTTTAGGGTTTTATTTTTGCGCGGGCTCCTGCTGGGCCCCGCGGCAGCGGGGCCCAGCAGGTAACCTTTCAACGCATGGGGAGTCTCGAACCCCCCTCAAACTCTAAAGAAACCTACCCCCGCTAGTATCACAAACCCTTCAACGAAAGGGTTTGTGATACTAGCGGGGGGCGCCGCATACCATGCGTCCTCAGCGCATGGCATGTGGTCTCGCCATGCATTTTCGTTTGTTTTCTTTGTTACTGGCGTGGCGGTAGCGGCGGCGGATGGGTAGTTAGGTTATTTCTCGCTCGACGATGGGCAAATGAGTTTTGTATTTCTACTATTCGGGTATATGGTGACCGAATCCTTTCGAATTTTCAATGGTAATCCATGACATATCTTTCCCGGCTTTCTTTGTATTTGCTCTTCATCCCACGTTCCTACAACAGCCAATCTGCAGTACTATCTCATGTACTAATCATATAGAAACAGCCGACAGTGAGAAAGGTTCTTTCAACTGCTTAGGATTCATTTGTGCCAACATTCCCCAAGATCCTGGATGTAGTCTTATCCAGTAGTCACTCCTTTCCAACATGTCATTTCAGAATGAGAGCATTGTCCTCATCAAGTTGAGATCTTGGTGTGTTAGTTCTTCGAAGTTGTACACATCCAATGCACAAAGTTGCAGTCTCATACATTTTCCTCTTTGTTATGACCGGTATAGTCGCCTGATACCACTTTACCATTTCAGAATGGCACGTCTTTAGAACTCCTTGGTTGGCCTAGTCTTGATGTGTTGAGTTGGCTGTTCATTTATTCACATAGAAAGATGGGTTGACACACAATGCTCCAGACCATAGGAAGGGAGAGAGGAAAAGGTGAAAGGGTAGGAGGGGGAGGGGGGGGGGGCAGAAAAGGCCAGCAAGGACTGCAGACCAGAGGGGCTCAGGGAAACGGAACATAATCATTACACTAATGGAAATGCAATTCACTTGGCTTACGCAGCAACACCACTTGTCCTAGTGTTTAGTATGGCTCCACGGGGGCACGGAACTTCTCGCCAGCATACACAGCCTTGTCACCCAGCTCCTCCTCAATCCTCAACAGCTGCACAGAACACCATCAGACAGCATTATCCTTCAGACAGGACATCATAGCATTCCTGGGTGGGCACTAGGCTGTATGGGAAGGAAACAATTAGTAGACTTCCACAAAACAACCCAAGTGACATGCTCAATGCCAAGCGGTGTCTATTCTTGCACGGAATAGAGGTGACTCACCTGGTTGTACTTGGCAAGACGCTCAGACCGACAGGGAGCACCCGTCTTGATTTGGCCCTGAGTGGAGAAAATGGGAAGGAAGAGCAAGCATGCTAGTCAGAAGTGGAGTAGACTGCATATTGAAAACAGCAAGTCCAGCATATCAGCCTGATCCCCATCCCCTTCTCCCCCCCCCCCTCCCAACCCATTTCTCTTGAGCAGTCAAGGGGAACATGATTAGGCAACCAGTTGCAAATGTGTTCTCCTGATGTTGTTCAGGAGAGGAGATCGGTACTCACCGTAGACAGGCCAACAGCGAGGTCAGCAATGAATGTGTCTTCCGTCTCACCACTGCAGACCAGAGTGCAAACAGACAGCCACAGACAAGCAGCAAGTGAGAAAACAGAACGGTGACAAGCGAGTCTTGATGAACCATGAGCCAGAAGGGAAAGGGGGCGAGAAACACTAGAAGAGGGGCTAGGGGCAGAGGGAGGAGGGGGGAGGGGGGGAGGGGGAGTACTCAATCTGTATGTTGCCCACATACCTGCGGTGGCTGGTCATGACTCCCCAGCCAGCCTGCTTTGACATCTTCACAGCTTCAATGCTCTCCGTCACACTACCAATTTGGTTCACCTGCAGTGTCAGTGCACCAGGGACACAGATGGTTAAGAAGCTAGTACACAGACCAGGCACATGATAGCACCCAGAGCAGGGAAGGGGGGGGGGGGTGTGCCCATGAAGGACAGCAGTTTGCTTCTACTCACTGCTTTTTGAATCAGCAGAAACGTAACAGCTGCTGCCTTCCCTGCTGGAAACTGGTGCAGTACACCCTAAGACCAGCAACACAGGTGAGGGCTGCAGGTGTACCACATGCACTCACCTTCAGCAGCAGGGCATTGCACGCCTTGATGTCTATGCACTTGGCAACGCGCTTGGGGTTGGTGACAAGCAGGTCATCGCCCACCACCTGCACCGCCTCGCCCACTGCAGCCGTGAACTTGGGGTAGTGCTCAAAGTCGTCCTGGTCGAAGGGGTCCTCAATGCTGACGATGGGGTAGTCCCGCACGAACTCCTGGTACAGCTCAATGAGCTTGTCGCCAGACAGCTTGAACTTGCCGTCGTTGTTCTCCGTCTTGAAGTCGAGGTCGTACGTCTTGTCGCTGGCGGAGTAGAACTCAGACGCCGCGACATCCATGCCAATCTTCACCTTGTCTGTGTAGCCTGCCTTCTCGATGGCCGTCTTGAGGAGCTCCAGACCCTCCTTGTTGTCCTGCACAAGTCCAAGTGTGTGCGGCAGAATTGTGATCGCATGCATGTGCAGAGACATGCAGGACTGGACACATGGAGCGGTGCACAGTCTTTTTGTGAACTCATAACAGGCAACACATGACCTGGTAGCTCTTTCCTACATACCAACCCCAATTACAGCTTCACATATGAAGAGTAAAAAAAAAAAAAACATGGCTGATCCAGCCACAGCATCAGTCGCGGAGGATTTGCAACTTCAGAGAGGCTGTGTGACTACCCACAGTCCCTAAGTGTTTTGGGGGACTGTACCTGAATGTTGGGGGCAAAGCCTCCCTCATCTCCCACGTTGGTGGCATCCTGTCCGTACTGCTTCTTGATCACAGCCTGCATCACCGCACACACACGTAAAGAAAGAACTTTTGAGCTTGAAGATCTGCTGAAAAACAGGTGTGTACTAACTCAAGCGTTTCCACAGGAGGTTGGCCTGTGCGCAAGGGGGGGGGAGGGGGGGGGTGAAATTTTGAGACAGTGCAAAAAGTTAACTGGTGTAGTGATCAAGTGCTTGGACAACAAGCCAAACAGAATGGTTTGAATACATGAATGAAAAATGAATGTTTCTCTCTGCTGCTGGTGTTGCTTGTCAGAAAAAAAACACCACACCCTACCACGGCACAGCACACACACCTTGAGGTGGTGGTACACCTCAGAGCCCATCTTCATGGCCTCCTTGAAAGAGGATGCACCAGTGGGCAGAATCATGAACTCCTGCGCACGCCAGAAGATAGGAAAGAAGATCGAAGACACACAGTGGTAAGAATCTCTGGGGCATGGGTGTGACCACACTCTTGCATGAGCAATTTCCTTCCAAACAGCTACCAAGACTGGCCGAGAGTGAGTTGTGATAATTTGACATGTGGTGTGAGTTTGTAATTGACAAATTGCACATGCATTCTTATTGGCATGCTGCACGGCACAATGTTGTGCACTGCAGGACTTCCTCAACTAGCAGCACGAAGAAATGTTGCAGACCTGCACTATCCACTATTACGGTGGTGCCAGACGCGATGCTGCACAATGCGACACATCGAGCACAGCAGCACAAAGTCAGCACAACCACACGAACAGCATAAGACAGCACAGCACAACACAGTTAATCAAGCACAGTAGAGCACACCACAGCACAGCACAGAACAGCACACAACGCACCTGCATGGCCAGCTTGTTGCCAGCATGCGAGCCACCATTGATGACGTTGAATGACGGGACTGGCAGCACCAGGTTCTTGTTGCCAGCCACATTGGCAATGTGCTGCACATGCACATGTGCCAAGTGTGTGTTGAGTACATGCCTGAATGAGGCTTGAAGGCAGGTCACAGGGAGAGTGGAGACAAGAAATAATGGCCACGAACCGGAGTGCAGGAGGAAAACGAGTACGGAAAGCGTGCCTTTGCCCTATGAGTTGATCGCACATTTGCCCCCAGCCAAGTAGCATCCGGGAGGGATCCATTCACATAACACAGACAAACGCAGCAAAGCAACGGACCTGGTAGAGGGGGATCTTCTGCACGGCTGCTCCAGCCTTGCACACAGCAAGTGATACGGCCAGAATGGCATTGGCTCCAAGCTGAAACCAACCCGACAGCACACACCAAAGAAGCACCAGCAGCAGCAGCAGCAGTTGCCGCGGCCATGGGGAACATCAGCAGCAGCAGAAGAAAATATAACTATATTTTGTTGGACGTTCTCCACAAAACAGCATTGTTCATCCCCAACCCCCAGATGTCTCAGAGGGCAACACAGGATTGTCGCAGCTTCTCAGCTTGAACTGCAAAATGTCTGTGTGGGTGCTGCTAGGTGGGAGCAAAGCTTAGCTGCACTGCCTTGAGCAGAGCACACAGCTGACTGGAGGGCGATGGCTTCCCACCCGTCAACTTTGTAACCTCACGTATGACCACAGCCTTCTAACTGCCATGCCTGAGAGAGCCCACGTCCTTCTGCACGTTGGCCAACCAAACGCCTTCAGGTGCTCTCTTGCACTAAAGCAGCCCGAGAGACCTCAGGCTTCACTGGCTCAGTTTCAACAGGAATGCAGGAGAGCACAGGCTGTAGATCCATCACCAGCAGGCGCACAGAGATCACCGGTGAACTTTGCAGGCCATCTCCACATGCATCTCCTCGATCACTGAAACCGTGCAAACTAGTTGCCCAAACGGCTCCACATGCATCTAAGGACACCATGTAACCATGTTTTCCATTCGCCACCCTAGCCTGGCAGCCAGCGCGTGAGAAAACCCTACCAGCCTTGTCAGACCTCTCAGACGGAGTGACTAGTGCAGTGTATCATGCCATACTCGCAGCAAGCGAGCACAAGGTTTCTTTCTCATTGCACCTTGCTTCCTTGCACTGCACAACACACAAATCCGCACCCAAGCCCTATTGCGTAGTTGCTGCAGTGCCTCACCTTCTGCTTGCACCATCCCCACTCGTTCTGCGTGCCGTCGAGCTCCTCCACCATGAACTTGTCAATCTCCGTCTGCTTCGTGGGGTCCTGCGCACGTCACCACCCATTCATGCCACAAGAGTCGTGCGAATACTCCAAACGCCACAGCGTTTCATCAAGTAAGAGTGCACATGGGATAGCTCAATGGTGGCGCCTCACAGGGGTTGCGCAGCCGTGTCTCTGTTTCTCACTTCCTCGTGTTACCACCCACCAGCCCACTGCAACGGACTGATTTCATACACTGCCACTGACCGGTATCAAGAGAAAAAGGGGGGCAGAGAGAGAGAGTGAGAGTGGGTGAGAGTGGGAGATCGCAATGGCCTGTAGCTCCCATCCCATCGCTCGTTCAGGAATGGGGATGGTTGCGTCCCGCACCATCTTGTCCCACAACCAATGGCTTCTTCCCAATGCAACAGCAGACAGCACGTCTGTTTGCCGAGCAGTTGAGGGGCTAAGCTCTTAAAAATTTTCAGGCCACCGACCCTGTGCCAAACACTCAATCTACCCTCTAGCTCCGGCTTAGTTCGTTCAAGAGAGATTCGTGTAGCAACGGGCAGCAAGTACGTTTAGTCCACGACTGCACAGTAGGCATGGTGGGTGCGGCGGATGAAGAAACAGCACGGCTGGTCAGAAAGGCACAATGCAGCCTTGCTGACCAGTGTTGTCCTTTCATACTCTTCAACTGACCTTGCCGATAAGGGCAGGCGCGATGATGGAGTTGACGTTGTCCACAGCCTGTCCACGCCACCAGCACACACAAGATACACACGGAAAATCGCGAGCAGACATTAACTCAAGTACAAAACATGAATAGAAGGAAACCCGAATAATAAAAAAACAAGAGAAAGGTGGAGCCATGAAAAACACCATGTACGAGGTTGCAGGCGAGGTGCGAATCGACGCCCGCAGAGGGGCTATCGCGGGCCATTAGGATAGCACCTTGGCATTACCGCCTGCTGTCGGGTGAAGGAGGCGCACAGGGAGGTGTGCTGGAGAGAAACGAGCGAGGACGGGGAACCGAGTTTCTCTTCCCCGCAGAGGGTTTGAGCACCACGGCCTGGGATCCGGAGGAAACATATCTATGTGGGTATATGTGGGTGGAATATGTGGGTTGCTTAGTTTGTTGGTTGATGCACACCTTGGTGACGCCCTTGCCCATGTACTCCTTGCCTCCGTCGCGCAACTCCAGCGCCTCGTACACTCCTGCGACGTAAGAACACACGCGCAGAGTGGGACGAAGCAAACAAATCCAGAAAAAGACGGGGTTCAAGAGCGTGAAAGATGGTCATGGACGAACTATTTTGCACATTCATCGGTGACGCGCATTGAATGATTCGTGGAAGTATTGGGGCAGTCGTAAGATTGAGAGAAATGACGTCGGCAGGCGCATGGAGATAGGCGAGACGTGGGGTGAGGTGAGAGGGACCGGGAGAGTGGGTACTAGCGACGAGGAAAGCAGCTTGAATGAGGAATTACGTGGCGTGCATTACACTGACCGGTAGAGGCACCGCTGGGGACCGCAGCGCGGTGGAGAGAACCGTCGGACAGGACGACGTCAGCCTGGAAAAAGAGTGGTAGATAAGACGGCAAGAGACAGGGGCATCGTACATTAAAAAATCAGCGGCGGAGTCCATCATCATGTTTGAAAGGGGAGCGCATTGGAAATCAGATGCAGGCGGCATTTCCCAATGATGTGCGGCGACACTGCGCGGCCACTTTTCTCCTGCGGAATGGCTGCTCGGCACGACAGAAAAAACATCCTGGATGTACTGGTGCCTGCCTGCCTGCCCTCACCCGGCGGGGCCAACGGGCTCTGTGCTCATAGGGCGCAGAGGCAGCATGCCCAGGCAGCCCGCTACTCCAGGGAAGCTTGGTATCGGGTGGTACACGGAGAAGGTGGTGGCTGGAAGTTAAGCGACGCCTGAAAAAATGACTCTGCGCACAGAGAGCCAGGATGAATGTGCGACGCACCTCAACAGTGGGGTTGCCCCTGCTGTCGAAGATCTGGCGGGCCTTGATGGACTGGATGGTCGCCATGGTTCTGAGGCGCTTGGGAGAGCTGCCGGGCTCCAGTGGGACGGTGTCGTAAATGTCTGTAGCACGGGAAGAAAGAGAAATTGCTGTACTTCCAGATGATGGTGGGAGAATGACGAATGGAAGGTCAGCAGCTGCAAAAATGGCGACGAATCAAGGTGCTCAAAGAGCGGGGCGGACCATGCCGCACGGGCCCTCCGACGCAGCCGCCGTCGATGACCATGGCCATGGCGCTGCCGTGCACTGCTGGTCGTCGCGCTGGACTGGAGTCGCTAGCGGCGGCAGGACGCGTGGTGCGGCACATGGCGCCCCAATGGACAACGGGCATCCTGGCATGGCGGAGAAACGCTAGGCCATGGGGAGACAGGTGGGCGATGGCCGGGTAGGACACCACCTTCGGACCCGTTCGTAGTATTCGATCGCCTTACTTGTGAGCATAGTTGTACTCTAAAACTCTATTTCAATGGAATACAATGAGAAGGGTCAGTTTCAAACAGCTACCTACCATTTCAATGCTCTCACAAAATTCTACACTCGGTCAACTTTAGTGCATCCCTTACGAATCTGGCCAACTATGCGCTTGTAAGGCCTGCAACAATCAATTATAACGGAGGTAGACAGACTAGGCCAACCCTCCAAAATACCCTTCTGATTCAAGCCACCTCGTAAGATACAAGATGATTTCTTGGCTTCACATCGTAAACATATGCAAAAGGGACATTTTTGGCCCCTTTAATAATTTTTTGAAGCCCAAGGTTTTCAAACTAACCAAATTCAAAACAATTTCTATAGCTTTTGTCAAACATTTCAACCTACCACTCTAATAAATGATCCCATGCTTTGATAACGCAAATTGGTTAGATGTAGGACGGAGACATTGAACTAGGACAAGCACCTCATTGGTTGAGGTAACTCAGGGAGAAACATAAGAGAGAAAATTTGATCAAAAACTGTTGGAAATTATCAATGAGAAGAAATTTCCTCATGGAAAGACAATAACTTGAGGAAATATTGAAAGGCCAACTATGAAATGAGTACATCACAACAATTGAGGTACTTTTTATGCTTTTTTACCATTTTCCTAGTCCCACAAATCCTAAGATAAGCACATCATTTGCACAATTCTTTGGTGACACAAAATGTTAAGAATAAATAGGATACCATGCTGGAATTTCATTAAAAAAACAAGAACAGAGATAACTAGTCACATTCAACATGCTCCCCTCTGATAACCTTAATCTAGAATGACGACCAGAATTGTATGAAACTATCAAAAGGATATTAAATTATCATGGTGGTGATTTGTACTATTACATTGAATATTTTGGTTTAAGATGAAAATCTTAAACTTTAAACCATAAGCTCACGAACATGTTTGGGGTGATGTAAATGTCATTATGATAGATAATGAGTTTGAAGATAAATCACTAGGTCATTACTTAGCTATGTGAAATATGAATGTTTTTTCAAATCCTTAATTTCTCAAATTCATGCTTCCATGTTTAATTTCCCTCCCTTAAATGAAGGTGTGGAGATTTTGTATTTTTTTATATCTCAGTTCCACCAAAATCTACATTCTAATGGTTGAGAAACACCGTATGATGTGAATTATCAATGAGCTTTGGTGATCCTTGATTAAAATTTGGAGTATGATACTCTTATCTCATCTTTTCTCATACAAATTGAAATTCTTAAGCATTAATGCTTCACCATGAGAAAGTGGGTGTATGTTACCATGTGTTTTCTGAACTATGAAGAAAACACCATGCTCTCAAGGACCAGAAGAAACTCCAAACTTTGATAGCTATCTAATGGTAAACATTTATAGCCATAATGTTTAAAATCCCTCCATCATAATGTTGATGGTCCCAAAAGAAATATTTTACCATTTTGGTGAGGAATGTTGAAACCTTTAACATAAGTTGACAAATAAAACTCACTCCACAAAAAACAAAAAGTTCTACATTCATTATGTAACAGCTATGGGCTGTTTTGCGACTAACTTATGAACCCAAAACTTACGCCCTCAAAAAGTGTACTCCAAGGAGCAGTAGCAAACGGTCACTCAACTATTTAGGCTGAGACGAACCACACCAAAAACAGACAAGGTCGTCATAAGGCATTTTTGTAAACATGCCACCTAAATCCCTATCATTCCACATGGCACATCCACGTGGGAATAGGATCCTGGCAACCAACCAGAGGAGAGAAGGAGTGAAAATGGATCTTCCATTGTGGCACTCCTCTTGCCTTAAATCCGGCCTATGGCCCAAAATCGGGCTAGAGTCAAACTGCAGAATAGACCAAGATTATGTTTCGGACCTCAACTGGTTGAGACATCGGTCTCAAGCTCCGGAAACCCAGGAACTATAACAGAATTCCATTTTTATTTCAAAAAATGGCTCGTATGCTACACTCCTCCCCCTTTGCTTCGAACCCTCCCAGTTCATCTTTTCTCATGGAGGTTTGATCTTTGCGTATTTCATGATGCAAACCATGCAACAAGAATCACAAACAAGATCACACGTTTGAACTCTTGTCATCCGCAACACGACTGCGTCACTTTCACACACATTCAACCACACACTTGTGGTTTTTGTGGTCATGGTCATTAGCGTCGTACATCCAGTGTTGATCACATGATTCTTGGCTCTTACCAAGATGAAACGTATACCATCCTTGTACTTTCTTCATAAGTGTTGGTGAGTCTTCATTAAAGGTTCATCACATGTGTGTATCAATGGCATAGTCGATGCCTTTTAGGATGTACATTATCACAACATCTTGCCAGTTTGGAAGAGGGTACATAGGATGAATGAACTTACATTTCACGTGGTACGTGTTCACTAAGCAGTTGTGGTGGACCCTCCTCTGCCTTTGCAAGGAGCGTCCTTGCAACCGATCCAACGGGCGTCCTTGTAAAAACTGTCTTGGTCCACACAACACTTTCCAAGTCGTTCGGACATGATCTCTTTCAAAGGGTTGTTGTCGAGGTGGTACCTCCTTGCAATATTGTCAATACATGCAATCCAAGATGCGGACAACAATTATCTAGGTTTACAACCGCGTGTTCATGACCACGTGTAGGTCTATTAGACCTCTTTCAGCACTTATGGGTTGGTTGACTAAACTTGATCAAGCTCCACTAAGCCCATGCAACTCACATGTTACCTTCTTCTTAGGGTTCAGATGCACCAAGATCCTAAGACAAGGTTGCTGGGCACACTTACTTTTCCATCCCAAGATTGCACTCATCTTTGAAGCAGGCGTCATTGGTCATCTTGCATGCGCATTTTCCATTAAATTCCATCACTGGACACGAAAATGCTCCGACCTAGATGATCATGCTCTCAACCATCATCCCCTCAATTTTGTCTGCAATGGGTACCAAACGCTGCCCGTCACGCCGCCGTCAAAAGCACTCTACTTTGGAGCTAGGCAAACCAAGATAACCAATCTCAAGAATTAGGCATTCCATCGAAGAACAAAGTTTTCATCATATAGTATTCACCAAACGGGTGCTCCATGATCACAATCATTTTCTGTACAAGTTAGAAGAACACCTTTGGGGTGTCAGTTCCATGTGATTCTGATCAGACACCTTGGAATCACATCCAATGATCCTTGCACAACTAGTTCCTGAACTTGTTTTTAATGACGTAATTACGTACAAGGCTTCCATTTAAGACCCGTCAATGGACTGTGTTTACGAAGTTGTAACAATCCATGTTGCTTCAAAGTCCTTTTATCATGTACACTCGGTACTTCCATGTAATGGAGTGTTTTTCTTATATGCCTCGCTAGAGGCACTCGTGGAGGGGATTGCCCTTATCAAAGACATTCCGACAAACATCCACCAATGTGGATACCACCGCGACAACATCCAAAATTGTATTGTACTTGCGTTCGGTATTGTACTTCAATGGAACCATCCCCAAAACCAAGGGGCTTGAGTCGCTTCACCATGACCTTTCGTGTCAGTGAAGCACGGTTTGACTACACCATAGTTAGTATGATCTCTGTTAGAGATTGGTTTTGTTTTAAAAAATAGGATACCTTGTGCTACACCATGCCTTGGTATGACCTGAATCCACCGACAAGACGTTTAAAGAGCGTGATGTACACAACAAGTGTACCGTGTCACGATGGCCTCAACTTTCAGACGTTTCTCAAAACATAAAAAGAATCTGATAAAAAACATTATTTTCCAAGGCCCATCTTGAAGAGTCCCTTAACATCAACATTTTTTATACATCGGTCATTATTTTTCATCCGTGTTGATTGTGACTTGTGTGGTTGGTTGGACCACCGAGACGAAGGTGCTAACACACTGTTAGCATACAGCTTTTGGCTTATAAATCGTCTACACAGTCATAAGTTTTGATCAACCAACCTAGACCTTGATTTGGTCATGACCTTGTCGTTGTTTGTTTGAAGCAATCTATGAGACCGTTGTAGTTCTTTGGAGCTCCCTTAAGTAGAAAATGAGTGTCACTCATTTTCTCTTAAATGGATTTTCACCAAATTGTGGATGAATTCATGTCATCAATGTCAGTTCATGTATATTGCTTTATGAATGTCCATGACATGTTCACTTGCCGAGTGATGATTGAATGAAGGTGTTGCGTTCAAATTTTTTCACTTTGGACATTTGGTAAATCTTGTCATACGCAAGAGAGTGACTCATAGTCTTTGACCACCACACTACAGCATCTTCATCCCTTTAGCGTGTTTACAGCTCGCATTCACAAGTATCCTTTTCATTTCAACAGGGTTGTCATTACATTTATGTACCTTTATATAGTCGGTACCAATCGAGTACCCCAATGTTTTTGCACCACTCATAGAGTGAGAGGTTTTCAATGGTTTGACCATTGCGAATTTGTTCTAGGATGCCATCCTTGTCACGTTCAATCATGGACCAATGTTTGCATCACCCATGAATAATGATGTCTAGAACCTTTGCAAGGTATTATTGCATGTATTGGCAGCCCAATACTAATCCTCGTGGATTAGAGGTGCCATGCCAACACATCAGGTCCGTTTAGCATCTCATGACAGAGTCATGAAATGGGCGAAGTCATGAAACAATCGCATTAGCCTTTGAACATTGTGGTGCAATGGAACGTGCGCCTATAGTAGCACACGTCCCACACCCACCAAACCATGTGTTTGGTGTAATGGTCTTGCCATAAGTAACATGGTATGAATTGCACACCTTAACCCATTGAAAAAAAAGGTTGTCTCCAGCACTTGGACATGCGCTCTGACCTCCTACAATCATACAAGCCGTGCATGTTTTTAAACAGGTGCTCAACCAACCCGTCTTATATGGAAACGGAGGACTTCGTGCCCGTTTAGCATGGTCCTGACTTGGGGAAATTGTCCTCGTCACACATGTCATTCATCCTTTAGAATTTGGTTCGTACTTCTTTGAAAATTACTTTCCAATAATGCTATCGACAGGGCGAATTTCTGAACTTCCGATGGTCTTCACTGTTGGTAGCGACCAAGATTGTTGTATTTTTGTTACACCATTCAGGAGGACCTCCAATCACCACAGTTATCTGTGATTGTTTCTATCCATACCTGTCGATTCTCCTTTTGAAGGATTCCATGGTATGACAATCCTCCACTTCGTCGAGATGACTTGGTAACGTGTAACAACATGTTTTCGGCACTTCGATAAATGTGCTTCACGCACTTGTCCATAGAACGGATGTTCACACAGATCGTATGCTTTTGTCTAGTGGATTATCACAAGCTAGCACGACGATTCAATAGTTTACTCATTTTTTCTTGTAAATACAACCGGTCCTCTTGGGTCTAGTGTGGTTGGCACTTGCATTATTGGTGCATTCGACACCCATGACAAAAGTGTAACTTCCAGCTTTTGTCAATCGTGCGAGCGACGTTTCTAAAGAGTGTACATTCAACACTTTTGTTAACGATGTCACCAACACACTTATCGGCCATGTATTCAACATCATGGTAATCGTGTGTTTGTTTCTTGCGTTAGTGCTACGATTACATTGTCTATGTTCTTCAATTTCAAGTGCATCCGGCACATGTCAATCTACCATCATGCATGGATTTCTACCATCGTGGTTGCGTTTAGAGTGCAATCGCCACTCACATTCTTGTTTTTTCAAAATGCATTCACATACAACTTATCCAACATTCTTCGTGCAATCGACACCTATGTGAACACAAAATCGGCATATATTTTAGTCATTTCTCAATAGACCATGAGGAGTGCGTTTGGCACTAGCATCAGATATGCCTTTAACATCCGTGGTTAAAGTGTAAGCAGCACTTTTTCACTAGTGTGTAGGACACTAAGAAAATTTTTTGGAACCATCTTTTGTGTTGATGTGTGTAGTGCAATCGGCACTTACGTCGATGACATAGTCGACGCCCATGTTACAGGGCAATTGACACTTGTTTTGTGCAATCCACACATGTCAAATTGCTACAATAATTAGGTGAGTTTTCGAGTGATCAAAGCTCGTACCGTGCCTTCCTCATTTTGTTTGGAATCAAGAATTTGTCTCCATGTACGTCACCATTGCGGTTTTCTGACCTGATGTACACCGTTGTGGCTCTTTTGTGCACATCAAATTGATTTATGTTCAACCCGCATACATCTATGTCATGGCTTCAAAAGGTTAGTCTTTCCGGGTTTTCTCATAGAATACCCCAATCTCAGAGGCTAATCCACACACGTTTTGGCACTATCGATGCTAAATGTTTTGCATTCAAGCCTTTCCAAGAGAATGCAATTCACGACACAGAACATTTTCAGTTTTCCTTCTTTTGAGGTTTGGAATAAAAAACAAAAAGAAAATCATGAATCTTGATCTTTCTATAATAATTCAAGTAGAGCTTTAAGATTTTTGGTGTCAAGTTCATGGTCAACGTGTCCACACATTTGGGTTTGATCGCAAAAGTTGTTATTGTTTCAAAAAAAATTGAAACAGTTAACATGGAATTTCTTCACTTCAAGATTCATCAAAATGAACAAATTGATGGCACGTCAATTGCCTCCTTGTGTTCTTTTTTGCATGAAGCTTGGAATCTCCCAAGCGTGACCTAGTGGTGTGTCGAGAAAACTGTCGGTCTTCCCCTTTTTCCATGAATATGATTTTTTTAAAGAGCAATTGAGACCTTCTAAATTACAAAGCTTAGACTAAGCTACATGGTGCAGTTTTCATGAGTTAAAGCTGAGTTCAAGTGTTGACATTATCCAAATGTACGTCGGCCATCCTTGACGCCGGGGGAAAAAAGCGAACCATGTCACTTTTACTGACGACCTCTACCGTCAGTATTCATCTCCTTTCGACTACGCTGCTTGGGCACGCATTCAATATGCGTATATTCAATTCTAGGTGTTCGACTGCAGAAGTGGATCCCCTCCATCCCTTACGTGTTCTTACTTGCATCTACGTCGTTAGGAAAGGGAAATGCCCTAGAAGCTTCCCTTCCCCTTAGGAGGATTGAGGGGCCCCTTCCTGTTTCTTGGCACCCATCTGCGCCCCCCTTCCCTATATGGCGTCGTCGATGCTCCAGAGGCGTGTGAGGGGGTTAACCATTCCCCTCTCCCTCTCTGGAGATGTTAACTCTGTAGGAGGGGGGGAGGGAGTCGCCCTCTCTTTTCCCACTTATGCACCATCAGCACCATGGATGGGGGGGAGGAGGAGGCTCTTGCCTCTCCTTCGCCTTGGTGTTGTTGGTGCCATGAGCGAGGGGGGGGAGGGGAAGGCTCACCCTCTCATCTCCCCTTTGGGCATCGTCGGCGTCATTAACAACGAGGGGAGGGTGATGGAGTTGCGCCCTCGCCTCCCGTCCTTGGACGCAACCGGCGTCATGAGTGAGGGAGTGGAGGAGACATTGGCCTCTCCTCCCCCTTGGCGTCGGCGGCGCCGTGTGCGATGGGGGGATGGAGAGGCTCACCCTCTCCCCTTCCCTTTGGGCATTTGACGCCATTTACAACAGGGGGGGATGGAGGTCCGCCCTCGCCTCATGTCTTAGGACGTCACCGCCGTCACAGACAAAGGAGAGGAGGAGGCACTGGCCTCTCCTCCCCCTTGGCGTTTTTGGCGCCATGAATGCAGGGGGGAGGAGGATTCTCACCCTCTCCTCTCCCGTTTGACACTGTTGGCGCCATGGACAATGGGAGGGGGGGTTAGAGACACGTTCTCGCCTCACCCCCTTGGGCGCTGTCGGTGCCATACATGAGGGGCAGAGGGAGGCTTGAGCCTTCCCTACCCCTTTGCGCTATTTGCGCCATGAGGGAGGAGGAGGGGGAGGTTGGCCTCGTCCTCTCCTCTCTGGGCCGTCTTTGCCCTTAGGTCGACGGAGCTTCAGGTTGGTTGGGTGAAGTTTGGTCCTCCGACTTATGACGTCGGTAAGCATTCTTTCAAACGCCCAATGGTTTTTCTTTTTTTTGGGAGACGAGCTGGCATGTCGAGATCTTGGTACGATGCCTCGGCGTTTGGCATGGTCTAGAGTCTCACTGAAGGAGCGTTTCTGGAGTCCCACCGATCCGGCGGGTTCCGTCCCCGGCCGTGGTTTTCCTCCATGTAATGCCCGGATCGACGATTGACATTCACTTTCATGCCTGTGAAACGAGTGGATGGAGACTAGGTTAAGAGATGTTTTTTGTAGAAGTCCGGCTTTGATACCAATATAACCGTCGTGGGCTATTTTGGGACTAAATTTTAAACCCAAAACTTACACCCTCAAAAAGTGTAGTCGAAGGAGCAGTAGCGAATGGTTGACTCAGCCATTTTGGCTGAGAAGAACCATGCCACAAATGGATAGGGACGTCATAGGGTATTTTTGTAAACATGCAACCTAAAACACTGTTGTTCCACGTGGCACATCCACGTGGAACGAGGACCTTACCGGTGAACAAGAGGAGAGGAGGAGTGACGCGATGGATCTTCCATCGCGGCACTCCTCTTGCCTTGAATTCGACTTATGGCCCAAATCCGGGCTATAGTCAAATTTGACTCTAGACCGAGATTATTTTTCGGATCTCAACTCGTCGAGGCATCGGTCTCATGCTGTGGAAACCCGGGAACTAAAACTAAATGCCATCTCAATTCTAAAAATGGCTCGTACGCTACACATTCACCATGTGGTACATATTAAGATGAAGTTGAAATCATGTTTATGCACATTGTTTCTTATGGGATATGTACTTTGATTATCTATTGTAATCTAGGAAATTTCCAAAAACACATCTTCTAACATTTCATAATAGAATAAAAACATAAAAAAAGTTGGGAGGATTCACATGATCATGGCATTCATGAGATTGATGGGCATTGTCTGTCATATTCACGGCCTAGTATGTAAATGATTTCAAGTTTCTAAGAAAATCATCCGTTTCCAACTGCTTTCACCTCTTTTAATGTTTTGATTAGGTAGCTTGCATGTTGTTGGTGGATGGAACGTTTGCAAACAGTATTGATCTTTTTGTAATGGTTGATCGACTTCTTTATTGTTGCTATACTTTCTAACGTGCCTTGAAATTCTGAACTTAGTCTTGGGAGGAGAAAAACGCTGCATGGCATTGCACACACTTCTTGCCTTAAGAGGGTAAGACCTCAAGAATGTTTCAACCGTGTTTCTTCCTTTTTTAATGTTTTGGACGCATCACAAAAGTGCAGTCACAACTGATATAATTCAATTAATTTTTTAGATTTTCTTATCACCTGCATGGGTAGGTGATGAGGGAATATTTCCCAGCTTTAGAATGGGAATGAAGATAACCTCGCTGAAGATACTCCCGTATGAGACATCTTGTAATTGAAATTTTATAATTCTGTCTGTTGGCATTCATATTTTTTCAGTTTCCATTTCGCCACCAGCTGAATTCGCGACACACTGAGTCGATCGAATGGGCCCCTGAAAAAGGCTCCGCACATTTTTTGCATGTAGGTCTCGCGGCATCAGTCTTTTCGCTTCGTGCATCGGAACGGCCGCCAAAGCTGACTCACAAGATGACGTGTCGCGGAAAGTGCTGCCACGGGCGGCGAAAGCATTCGCAACCCGGCCAAAGGTCCTCCTTCCAAACAATGCGGGTCCAGTGCCGTTCTCCCACATGGCAACGATTTTTTGCATTGGCGGAGTGACCATATGCCCATGAATTTCCAACACCTCTCACACATACCTGTCTAATGTTCGTGATTTTCCCCTCAACACTTCAAAATCAATCAATAATTCAACCAGGTTCCTCCAAAAAACTGAATCGATACAGCTTCTGGAGAGAAAGAATCATGCAGAAATGGAAGAGGAAAAACAAAGGATCTTTCAATATGAATCATACAAAATGAAAGGGTGGAAATGACATGTACTACAGACGAAAATGGAAGACCATCGCACCATGGGTTTCATAAAATAAAAAATTCTCCCATGCCTTTTTAAACTATCAAATTTTAGCCCTTGATTCACATAAAGGGGCTAGAGGTTCGGACAAGTTAACAACCTACCCTGGTGGCTTCTTAAAAGGCAACATGTCGACTCCGCATAGCATGCGTGTTTGACATTCTAATTTCATCATTTACTTTCCTAAAGAAGAACCTTTAACTCTCGGGTTTTTGTGGTTCCCATGTTGGTTTTTGGGGAGTTTCCATTGGTCTTCGAGACTCCCATTGCATTGAAGAGGAACCTTGTGGGCACCACTACCACAAGGCCTCGAATGTAAAGCGAGGTGCTCAAACTTAGCGTCGAAAGGCCTCGGCGAGCTCGGAAAAGTTTGCGTTGTAAAACTGAATGACCGTTCTCCTCGTCGGAGTGGTCTTTTCCTCGCCCGAGTCGTCATGGCTCGCCACGCCTTTCGAAGCTACGTTGATGTTTCTTTATAAAGTTATGATTTGTTTATTATTTGTAATCATTTGTGTATTCCGTTAGAAAGAACGGTGGAAACTTCGTGACCGTATTTTCTGTCGAGATGGTCGTTTGGATTCGATTTCCACTATTTTCCTTCACGCGCTTGCGTCAAGCTTGATGTGACCTCAGGGTGTCGGTCGCAGAACAGTGTCCGAAAGGCTGTTGCAATCAGGTAATGATTGCGACAATCTTTCTTGACTGTNTGACTGTAAATTTTAGGTTCCGTTTTCCAAAATCTTGTTGTGTTACATTCCTCCCCCTTTAGCTATGAATCGTCCTCGATTCGGTTTTCTCTATGCTGAAGAAGTAGTTTGTACACGGCCATCTACCAATGGTGATAAAATCGCCAGTCTATGGAGAGGATAACATCGTGATTCGGCACATTTCAAAATTCAGAAATTGTTCAGCTTTCAAAGAAGAAACAGTGGCCACGCTTCCTCCCCCTTTACATGAAGCGACCCCGCGACAGGTGCCCAGGCGTCCCCGTGACAAGCTGTCGGGAGTAAGCCAACGATCAGCCCAAAAGTCAGTGCCGTTATCCTCTCAAGGGGGCTCGTGCCGGGATGGTACCCCCGAGGGCACGCTTGTTCCGACGGGCAGCCAGTTCCTCCCAGTACTCCGCAATTGCCGTAGTTGGCACTCGCGACTCTGGCTCCCAAGTGTTGTGGTCAGGTCCACAACCGGCCCAGTGGATGAGGTACTCCTTAACCACTCGTGCGTGCAAATTACGCTCACGGTGTTGGAGGATGCGGTGCACCTCACACTGACCTTCCGC
>SZWC01003085.1:98849-140477 GCA_023375785.1 Penium margaritaceum
CGTTGGGCGCCCGTCAAAAAAAAAAATGTTGAAGGCTCCTGGCTCGCCCCTTGTGCCTCCCCTGCTGCTGTAGTAAGGGGTTGATGCGGCAGGTTGCTGGTCCAGTAGCCCTTTGTGAGAGTAATGCTGTGCGGAAGTAGGTTGGGTTGGTGGAGGTGGGGTGTGCGCGCATGGAGGTGGTGGAGTATTAGCACCTCTGGGCGGCGTTCCACCAGCACCACCACGAGGTCACCTGCTGCTCGTCGACTAAGTCACCACTCCTCGTGGTGTGTGAGGATTCTCACGACAGAGTGGAGACAAGGGCGATGTCAGCGGGTCGACCTAGCTCTGACACCAATGTAAAGCGAGGTGCTCAAACTTAGCGTCGAAAGGCCTCGGCGAGCTCGGAAAAGTTTGCGTTGTAAAACTGAATGACCGTTCTCCTCGTCGGAGTGGTCTTTTCCTCGCCCGAGTCGTCATGGCTCGCCACGCCTTTCGAAGCTACGTTGATGTTTCTTTATAAAGTTATGATTTGTTTATTATTTGTAATCATTTGTGTATTCCGTTAGAAAGAACGGTGGAAACTTCGTGACCGTATTTTCTGTCGAGATGGTCGTTTGGATTCGATTTCCACTATTTTCCTTCACGCGCTTGCGTCAAGCTTGATGTGACCTCAGGGTGTCGGTCGCAGAACAGTGTCCGAAAGGCTGTTGCAATCAGGTAATGATTGCGACAATCTTTCTTGACTGTAAATTTTAGGTTCCGTTTTCCAAAATCTTGTTGTGTTACATCGAAGGTGAATCGGAAAATAATTTTAGGGCATGCAGGCCCATGCAAGCACGAACATGAGCTCTGTGTGTGAGTGCGATGCAAGACGGAAATAACTTGGCTAAGTCTGGAACGCTGAATATAAAGAACAAGGAGAGATTACAAATGAGCCCCTAGCGGGCTTAAGTAGGGGCGCCGGTAGCTAGCCGCACCGGGCCCCGTCACCTCCGCTGAGCCGAAACGGGTCAGCGGGGAGAACACACTGCGTACACCACGATAACAATAACGGTGGTCTCCGCGAGGCACCGGAACAGCTCTCCGAGTACCCGGGTCTCGACCACCGAGAAAATAGGAACAGTGCCAGAAAATCTCAGAATCAGCGTCCAGACATCACACATGGCTTTCCGAACATCGGAAGCCCCACAATAGCCATCGGGTCTCCTCGTCGCACCGGTACAGTCAACCGGGTGCGCGGGTCTGAACCCACCGAGAAAAACTCTCCTACCTCCTGACAAGCCCACATGGCTACCGGAACGCATCGACCGCGTCTCGCCGGCGCTGTCGTAGGTGCTGGAGAAGTCTCGGTGCAGTCCGGAGGCCCGTCGTGTCGTCACGCCCTCCTCTGCCATATACCCCGAATGTGGGTATATCGGTAAACTAGCAGTGTCGGTCGTGACGGGTGGAAGCCACANCAAACCAACACTCCCCCTGGCTGACATAGCCGTCCACGCCAGAACGAATGAGCGAAGGCATGGAACAACAATGCATGGCAAGCCATAACATGCATGAGTCAACTTGCACAAACACACCCACACACACACACACTCGTCTGCTATCCATCCAGGGTCTCCCTGGATACTGGCACAGCCCACCAAGTGTCTGGGTCTCGACCATGAGAGGAGTGATGCACACACACACAAACCAGTGTCATGCACATCATACACATGTCAGAGGACAAGATGGTCTCCTCGTGACACTGGCGCTACCAGGGTCCGGGTCTCGACCAGTACGAGCAATCCAACTCAATAGCATCATCATCCAAACACAGGATCAAGGGAAGATCTCCTCGTAACACGGGTGCAATACACCATGTGTCCGAGTCTCGACCAACAGCTTGCATGCAGAATGCCACACACAGTATAGCGACACACTAAGACACACGATCACATGGTCTCCTCGTGACACTGGTGCAATGCACCAAGTATCCGGGTCTCGACCAACAGCTCGCATGCACGATGCCGCACACAGTATAGCGACACACTAAGACATATGATCACATGGTCTCCTCGTGACATTGGTGCAATGCACCAAGTGTCCGGGTCTCGACCAACAATGTGCTACCATCTGTATGCAGCTGTGCAGGCACGCAGCATGAGCCACATGCGGGATGCTGTAGATGCTCAGAACAGAGCATGGACCTCCCTATGCATCTCCCATGACGTCTCGTCAGGTCGAGGTCCACACAACACTCCCCCTGGGCAGATGAACCTGGGAGCGATGTCCTCGATGGAGATGTTGATGTATCTGAACAGATCCTGGTCGATGAGTCATGTGGTGTGTGCAACATGCAGAGATAGCTCCTCCTGTCACGTGCGAGTCGACTCCCCTCCTCAAAGACAAAGTGGTGTCTCCGGCTACGACTCCTGACGTGAATCTGCATCGCGTAGGGTATGCCAGTCCTCGCGTGACTGCCAAGGGTCCCAACTCACAATCTCTCCTGTCTCCGCACTGCCGCGATGCATCTGTGTACGCCGGAGGAACGGGAATGGGCGAGGAGCACGCGTGCGTGGATGAGCTGGGGGAGCTGGCCTCCGATACGGGATAGGACACCCTGAGACACAAGGGTGTACTGCCAGAAGAGGAGAGCTGGAGCGATGAATCGGATCACCACTCGTGGATGAAGATGAAGATGGGGTAGGTGAGTCGGGTGGATGAAGGTGCGTGACAGCAGCAGAAGAAGGAGGAGCGATGATGGGGTTGACAGGAACCGGGATGGCGGAAGCCGAAGGCACGCTCAGCATCACTGCTGCTGCCGGAAGGCTCCTGCCGGTATCAATGATGCTACCCTCCTCTGAGAATCGCTCACGCGCTGCCACCATCTCCCGCTGTAGCATGACTACACGCTCCTGTAGATCAGCATAATCTGTCTCGGACATGTCGAGGTGGCCCATGTCGACCTGGTGTAGAATAAACTCTGCCTCGCTGGATGCTGTAGATGCAGACTCCACAACTCGTGAGTACATCGCCATCTGCATCTCTGCTGTTGAAGATGATGGAACTGGTGCTGCTGCATCCTCCTGGGGGTCAACCAAGCTCGTAATGTGCCGAGACGCTAGAACATCGGATGCAGCTGCAGGTGTCACATCCACATCACAGCTCGTGTCTGTCATGCGAGGAGTGAGCGGTCGCATGTCAAGAGAGAAGGAGAAGGAGGAGTCGTCAGAGTCCGTGGAGCATGTGGAAGCGTCGTCCGTGCAGGTACTGCCACTCTCGGCGTCGATGTGATCGGTAGCGTCACCAAGAGGTGAAATTGAGGGGGCAGCACTCAGCTCCTGCTGACGAGGTGACCCAATCTGCATGTATGGATCTGCTCTGGTGTCCTCGACTGGCGCCATAATGGACACAGGTGTACAGAGCTCCGGCTCAGCAATGTCCGTCAAGGCGACCAACAAGCGCAACTGGCGCTCACGCACTGTTTCGCTGGGAACGCTGGTCGCTACCACCTGCTCGATGATAGAGTATGGATCATCATCTGACTCCGTCATGTATGTCGCTGCTCCGTCGTGGGTATGGGAACTCGAAGACTGTGGGAAGGTGGATGACTCCTCACGCTGAATCTGGTCCTCATGTACCGCAGATGAGACGGTGGAGCCAGCTATGTCTGCTGTAGCATGTGTCCCAACGATGTCTCTCAGAACTGCTGCTCTCAAGAATGCCTCAACCTCCAAAAGAGCAACCGGCTGACTCTGCGCATGCACTGCGTCTGCTATCGTACTGGTGTGAATCTCGTGCGCCAACGCACCCGGAGATCCGTGTAGGGCATCCCGATCCGCACAAGACTGCTGTGCCACCACCAGGCCGCTACTGGTCGGAGTCGTGAGTGGCATCGTCAAGGCACGCGCGACCTGCACTCCTCCCGATGCAACCTGCTGCTGCACAATGTCCGGCTGCTGCCCCAGCGTAGATGTCGATCTCAATGACATGCAGGTCCCAAGTACTCCAACATCTGCCGGAGTCGTCAACACACTCTCCCCCAAAAGTCCTAGGCGTCCACCGGACGGAGCCGGGAGTGGCACAGTCCAGGGACACCGTGCTTGCACTCCTCCTGAGGTAACGTGCTGCTGCAGAACGTCCGGCTCCTGTCCCATCGTGGATGTCGACCTCCATGACACGCATATCTCCTGCACTGGAACCTCCGCCGGGATCGTGTAAGCCTGCTGCACAAACTCCGCCAAAACTCCGCAAGAGGCATCCCGATCCGTATGGGACCCCTGTGCAACCGCCGGGACGCCACCGGTAGGAGCCGCGAGTGGCACCACGGAGGGACGCCGGGCCTGGACACCTCTTGACGCAAGCTGCTGCTGTAGAAGATCTGGATCCAGCGCGGACGTGGAAGTCGAGCTCGATGATAGGCAAGTCTGCACCATGATCTCCATGTCAGGATCAGACTCACTCCCCCTCGACCCGACTGCGCATCCTGTCGCTACTGTCGCATCACGCAATGCGCGGTGACCACACTCCCCCTCGACAGGTGCAGCAACGGAGGCCGAGGAGGTGGAGGATGTATCAACCCCGGCGCGAGCACGCCGTGCAAAGCGCTCACGACGACGTCGCAGAGTCACTCGATTGGAACGACTGCTGGAAGACAAGTCATCGCGGGGTGGCGGCGTGATCACAGCAGAGTGGAGGATCGAAAGGATGGTGTCAGCCTGGGACTGGCTGGCAGGTGAAGCAGAAGGGACACCATCGGAGGAAGAAGGAGGAGATGATGGAGGAGATGTGGTCGAAGAGGCCGTCGACGAACGAGTAGTAGAAGCACGCTCAGTGACAACGAGGTCACAAAGCCGCTGCACCGTCTGTCGTAGGCCGCGGATCTCGGCGAATATGCTCGCCAGAGGTCCAGCTAGGGGATCTACCAATGCCGGTAGATCCGTATGCTGTGGAGGACACAGGCTCGGACGAGGCTGTAGCCAAGGTGGATGCCAGCCGCGAGGGCGCGTCCAACAGCGACGCCAACCATGACGTCCATCACCACAGTAGTAGCAGGCAAATGCGCAGGGCGCTTGCTCACACGTCCGCGCACTCATCTCGTGCGCTGGACGATGGATAGGTGCCAAGGGCACCTGCTCCCGGTGGTAAATACCAAGCCACGGGAGAGAATGAGGTCTGCAGGTACTATCACTCCTGGAGGTCACGGCGTCCGGGTCAGCAAACGTGACCAGACGGGGAGAGCTGCACTACCACAGCACACCCGGAGACGAGAGTCTGACTGGCTGCGGCGACCAATGCTGCTACCATGAATGGAGTGAAGACCGCTCCAAGAGGAGAAGAGGTGGCGGCTGCAGGTGTGGCTGCTGCTCCAAGCGGTAGACGACCCAGCCCTCGGAGACGGTAAGACTCGAATCCGCCGGCGATCCTACGGGGTGAAGTGCGCGCACCAATCCACGGGCCCCAGGGAGACGCCGGTCCAGGACACGTCTCAAAGCCGAAATCGCCACCGACAACACAATCCGTTGCCGGTGTAGATTGGAAACTGCAAGCGCTGCTGCAACCGCCGCTGATGCTGTAGTGGTTGCTGCAAGTGCAGCGTCGGTGAGATGACGGGCTAGTCGATGGTCCCGTACGTTTGGTTGAAAATGTCTTTTCCTCCCCTTTTTTCTCCTTTTTTTTTTGGTATTCTCTTTTCGTGGCCTCACCCTCACGCGTGTTTTTTGTTTTTGTTTTTTTTTCTCTTCTTCACCCCTTGTCCTAAGGCGTACCCTCTTCCGTAGTTGTTTTTTCACTTGTACCCCCTATTCTCGATTGCCCCAAAGCTGGGGCAATCAGTAGAATAGGGGGAGATAGGGGGGGGGCTCCCTCCCGTGCACTACTCGCTCGCTCGCTCGCTGATCGAGCGAGCGAGAGAGAGCGAGAGAGCGGTGAGGGGGGAGGGGGTCCCTTCCGCCCCTCTGACCCGGCCCCCCGTCGGTCGGCCGACGGGGCCGACGGGGCCGAGGGGGCCCGCGAGACCGACGGGCCCCCTCCGCAGGGCCCCTTGGAGGGGGTTCGGCGGGGCCCTCCGAGGGTCCCCTTGAGGAGGGGGAGAAAGGAGGGAGAGGGGGGGGGTGGCGAACGGGGTCGACAGGCCCCCTCAGAGCCCCCCCCCTTCAGAGGAGGGCTGCGAGGCCCTCCTCGCAGTGGCAGCAGCAGCTGCAGCTGCTGCGGATGCTGCTGCTGCTGCTGCTTCAGCTGCTGCTGCTGCTGCTGCTCTACGCAGCAGCTGCTGCTGCTCTGCGCAGCAGCTGCTGCTGCTGCTGCTTGCTGCTGCGGATCTGCTGCTGCCTTGTTTTTTTTTCTCTTCCTTCGCTCTGCACGCTGTTGCACGCTGCTGCTTCTGTTGCTGCCGCTGCTGCTGCTGCTACGGCTGCTGCTAAAGCTGCTGCGGCTGCTGCTGCTGCTTCTTCTACTGCTGCGTCGCTGCTCCCTGCTGCACGCTGCTGCTTTTGCTCGCTGCTGCCACGGCTGCCACGGCCGTAGCTAGTGCTGCGTCGCTGCTGCTGCTTGTACACGCTGCTGCTGCCAACGCGTGCTGCTGCTGCTGCTGCTGCTACTCCTGCTGCTGTGCGCGGCTCACCGCCCCTGTGGCGTTCACGTGCAGTCGCTTCATGCTCCCTCACGCTGCTGCCGGCGTGGCGCCACGTGGCGCGTTCTCTTCGCGTTCCGCCCACTACTGTTGCTTCTGCTGCTCACACGCCCCCCTGTGCTCAGATACCAAATTGGAAAATAATTTTAGGGCATGCAGGCCCATGCAAGCACGAACATGAGCTCTGTGTGTGAGTGCGATGCAAGACGGCAAGAATTTGGCTAAGTCTGGAACGCTGAATATAAAGAACAAGGAGAGATTACAAATGAGCCCCTAGCGGGCTTAAGTAGGGGCGCCGGTAGCTAGCCGCACCGGGCCCCGTCACCTCCGCTGAGCCGAAACGGGTCAGCGGGGAGAACACACTGCGTACACCACGATAACAATAACGGTGGTCTCCGCGAGGCACCGGAACAGCTCTCCGAGTACCCGGGTCTCGACCACCGAGAAAATAGGAACAGTGCCAGAAAATATCAGAATCAGCATCCAGACATCACACATGGCTTTCCGAACATCGGAAGCCCCACAATAGCCATCGGGTCTCCTCGTCGCACCGGTACAGTCAACCGGGTGCGCGGGTCTGAACCCACCGAGAAAAACTCTCCTACCTCCTGACAAGCCCACATGGCTACCGGAACGCATCGACCGCGTCTCGCCGGCGCTGTCGTAGGTGCTGGAGAAGTCTCGGTGCAGTCCGGAGGCCCGTCGTGTCGTCACGCCCTCCTCTGCCATGTACCCCAAATGTGGGTATATCGGTAAACTAGCAGTGTCGGTCGTGACGGGTGGAAGCCACACAAACCAACAAGGTGCTTGCACACAAAAGAAACTCTGTGAGCCATAGTGTACTAAGGGGAGAAATCTTTGTGTATAGTTCGTGTTTCGAACCAGGGTTCAACATTCAAAGCAACACAACAGAAAAAGGAATGGGTATTCTTTGACTCCCCATTCTTCTAGGGTTCTCTCGACAGAGAATTTGGCTGACACCCGTCAGCTGGAATCCTTGTTGATTCACCCCCCCCTCCCTCGCCCCCATTCATCCCCACAACACTGTCCACTCCAACGCACTTGTAGGATGGTGGTCCTTGAACACAAAGTCCTCAATTGAACGAGTCAATGGGTGGGGGGGGGGGAGTGAGGGGGGATTTGACACTAGAATTGGGGTGATGCCAGCCAATGGACAAGGGTCGTGTGGCACTTTCGTTGTTAATTCACCATCCTTTGCCACCCTCCATTGCAGAGATCGTGATCTACAATTCCAATGCCAATTCGTTACCGGTTTTTGCTCGCAATCCAAGAACGATTCGGAACACGACAAAGCATGTCCTCAACATTTCACCCACAAGCAGATGGGCAGACTGAGCGCATGAACTGAACACTTGAACAAATGCTCCGTATCAGCGTGGACCCAACGATGGAAGATTCCGATGAGTACTTGGCCCCAGCCGAGTTCGTCGTAAACAATGCAGTCAACGATTCAACCGGCTTTACCCCCTTCTTCCTCAACCACGGTCGGCATCCGGTAGTACCCGCTTCCATGGTGAAGTGCAGGGGTCGAGGGTAAGGTACCCTCCGCCCAGGCCTTTGTCGAACGCATGGATGCCCTCTGGCGGGATGCCAAGGCTCACCTACATGCTGCTCGACAGCGCCGGAAGGCCTGTGCCGACTAAAAACGTCGTCAATTATCATTTACCCCTTGGGATCATGTGCTACGAAGCACACCAAATTTACGGCCAAAAACACCAGGTGCATGGAAGATGCTACCAAAGTGGCCTGGCCCCTTTACAGTGATTCGGAACATTGGGGAAGTGGCTTATCAATTGGCCCTTCCTCTAGCCATGCACATCCGTGATACCTTTCATGTGAACCTCCTTGCACCCTACAGTGTAGAGGGATTTGTTCAGTTACCGCATCTTTGTCCTTGCCGCGAAAGGCCAGTGTGAGCTGCACTTAATCCTCCAACACCGTGAATGCAATTTTCATGCACGAGTGGTTAAGGAGTACCTCATCCACTGGGCTGGTTGTGGACATGACCACAATACTTGGGAGCCAGAATCACGAGTGCCACCTACAGCAGTCGCTGAGTATTGGGAAGAAGTGGGTTCCCGTCAAAACCGACATGCCCTCGGGGGCACCACCCTGGCACGAACCCCTTTGAGAGGATAACGGCACATGCCCTTAGGCTCATTATTGGCTCACTCCGGGTAGCTTGTCACGAGGACGGCTGGGTACCTATCGCGGGGACCCTTCTTGTAAAGGGGGAGGGAACGTGACCAACAAGTTTTCTCTTTGAACGCTGAACTACCTGTTAAAGTTAATGTACCAAATCCTAATGTTATTCTCTCCATTCACTCGCGTTGTCACCACGATGATGAAGGGTCGTCTCTAACTCCTTTATAAAAGTGCACAACGAACTGAGGGCGATTAGTAGCTAAAGGGGGGGGGGATGTAACAGTATACATTTTTATCAAAACATACATAGAAAAAGTCAAGACAGCGTGGCGTAATCATTGCACGATTTCGCTAGGCTCGGTGTCCTCTTCTGCGACCAAAGCTTGTAGGTCGCGTGATGGTTGACGAAAACGGGTCAAAGAAATAGCAACCTCTTCCCATAATGGACAAATCGACAAATGCATAGTATCAAACGTGTCATGTAGATTTCCACCTTTCTTTCTAAACACAATATGGACATAGTGAAAACAGTGAAGTAAATAATCATTTTTAAGCGAAGCAATGACGTAGCTATGAAAGGCATGGCGAGCCAAGGCGACTCGGGCAAGGAAAGACCACTCCGACAAAGAGGATGGTCATTCAGTTTTACAACGGTGATTTCCCAAGCTCACCGAAGCTTTTCGACACTAAGCGTCAACGAGCGAGTGACATTTGGCATCAGAGCCAGAATGACCGGTGACGTCACCGCTCGTCCTCATCCTTTCGTGCACTTCGTCACCTTGCATAGGGAGAAGTGGGGAGAAGTGTACCCATCGACGAGTGGCGGACCCACTTCGCAGTTGCGTTGGCGGAATGCTCCCCGCAACTACTCCACATCAACCCACTCCCTTACTCTCACCCTACCCAACCTTGGACAACCTACTTCGCCCAGAACTATTGCTGGTTTTCCTGTCAAATACTCAAGTGACCTCTTGACTCCTTCACACGCACACAATTCCTATAGGTGACTGAGCAGAACTGAAGCTATGGAGCCATGCATCAGTGGTGTTCTCTGCCAAGTGCAAGATCGGTGGGCTCGGCCATGCCCAGCTCTGCCTGTGAAAGTCTCTTGCTACTCTAAACTTCTGGTGATGAGCCATTGGATGGCTGAAACATGAGAGAGATCACATGAGAGATGCATGCTCTACATAAGCTCGTGGTCGATGTGGATTCTTGCTTCATGTGCCCTGCATGTTGTGCTAGTTGTTTAGTTCTTGCCCAGGTTATTGATCCTGCAGGGCCACACGCTCGATCGCTCTGAGGTGTTAGAAACCACAGCGGCCTTTAGCCGACTGGTTCGGTTTGACCTCGGGGTGGCGGCCGGGTCCCACTTGGAGTTGTTTGAGTGGGTGGCCCGGTAAACCGTGCGCAAAGAGCTCACTGGCTCCTTGCTCTCGTCACTCGTCTCTCGCTACTAACTTAAGTGTTTTACCAACTTCTCGTTCCACATGTCACCATGGATGTTGCGTGTGTCGAGCTTGTGTGATAGCGAGTGCGTGTTGGCAACTTGACATTACCTACTGGTATGAGATCCAGGAGGGGGATCCCCCTCCGCTGCAGAGATCCGGTGTTCCTTGTGGTGCCGCACATGTGACACCCACGGTTGTGCGATCGCTGCCATGACTCTCATGTTCGCTTGCGCTGCAACTTCGTCGCCCCGCAGCCCGGGAGTCTCTCAGCCCCGCTGACCCAGTCTCTTCGCCATTGCAACACCTCCACTTCACACCTCTGGAGCTTCACGTGCCCCGGCTCTCTTGCCTCGGTCCACCTTACCCAAGGAGCTCCGCAGCTCAGTAGATCCGCGGTCTTGCTTCTCTGCATCACTACGACGCCGACTCCCTATGGACCCGGCTGTCCGCACCTCAGTAGCACTACAACACTACAGACCCGTAACTTTGTGGCTCTGCAGCACTGCAACACCTAGCCCATCTGGCCACGGCTCACTGCCTTTCAGCAGCTCCATAGCCCCTCAGACCCGGAGCTCCGGGTATCACTGCACTCTCGCCTCAAACCGCAGTGTCTCAAGCAGTACCGCAGCCCCTTAGGTCTATTGCTCCGCTGCTCTGCAGCACTTGGACGCCAACTCCTTCTGGATCAGGTTGTCCGCATTCAAACAGCACCATAACACTACAGACCTGCAGCCTAACAGCTTTGCACCACTGCTATAGCGAGCCCCACTGGCCACCACTCATTGCTTCTCAGCCCATCCTGCATCATCCTCACTTATCTGGCAGTTTTAGCAGTTGCTGCTTCTGTGGCTTCAACTGCCACCCTGGCTTCATCGCCGAACACGAAGCCTGCTTCTACCTCTTTAAGGGGCTTGTGTGAGCGTGCACTCCTGGAAAAACGTATTGACCTCCACGAGGAGGAGGCAGATAGGGCAAGGTTTGCGGCGTGGTTGCGCCTCTGCTGCCGCCTTGACAGCCCAAGGTACCACCCCGGGGAGGACTACGATCGGGAGGATGAGGAGGCACGCGAGGACGCTGCTGTGTCCGCGGCCTACATTCAGTCCGCCTTGGACGACTCGCTGGCTGCACAAAAATTTCCAACAACAGGGTCGCCACGCGAGTAACGTCGTCCCTCGTCTCCGGTAAGATCTCTTGTTGCCCGTAGAACGCATCCGCAAAGTCAATGTGTCCCTCTAAAAGCGACAGCGTCAGATGCACCTGAAGGCCCAGCAAGGAAAGCCAAGGCAACCTTGCATTTAAGTGAATCTATTGTTGCATCTCAGACTGCTGCTGCACCTCTAGGACCTCCTGACATTCTCACTGCCCTGGAAGCAGTACTTGTCTCCAATGCCGTTGTCTTGTCCACATTTGCTGCTGCAGCGTGTGCTACACGTGCACTTGCAAGCATTGCAGTCGACACGGAAGTTGAAACCTACACTGCTGCAACCATCGACCAGGGTCCTCTTGCAGCCGGTGTAGTCAACATTGCCATGTAAGTTGCCGCAGCAGCTAACTCGGTCCCAGCAACAGCTAACTCGGTCGCAGCAGCAGCAGCCTTACCCGCCACTGCTCTCTCTAGCGCTGTCATCTCCATCCAAACCTCCACCTCTCAGGTGTCCTCTAGAGTTGTGTCCTTATCGTTTGGCCACCAAACATGCACTGTTATCACAGTTGTCGCTGTAGTCTCCACCCTCACAGGCGCCGCTCTTGCTGGAGTCGCCTGTCTCATCGTCACCTCCTTGTCTCTAGTGGCTGTCATCGCCTTTTTTGTAGCATCTACGTCGCCACCACTTTTTGCCCTATGTCGTCAGCTTTGGTGAGATTCAAGTCTCTTGCTGCATGGAAATCCTCCTCTCTATCTCGTTTTCTTTCCCTTGTGGCCGTGCTCTTGCGCTCTACTCTTTCCTTGCAGCTCCATCCAGTTAGACATCACCCTCTCCTATTTCCCACGCCCACTGGGACAAAGGAAACGCTGCCAAAAAATTCTCCTAAGTAGCTCATACTCACCATGCCAGTCGACAATGACCAGTATGCTGCTCTGGACGAAGAGCTACGTAAAGAGCGTGCTGCTCTTCAAATAGCCCTCACTGTAGAGCGCATTGCAGAGGAAAAGCTGCGCACAAAACAAGGTGATCAGGAGACATTCGCCGACCACGTTACCGATCTTGTTCTCAATCAAAGCTTGCATTGTGCTCTACTCTCACTGCCTTAGCTGTTGCTGATATTACTACTGCATTCTCTACCTCTCCCACTTCCGCATCCAACACCACTGGCTCTTTCACTTCCAACTCCCTGGCTGCTACCAGAGCGGCAGACATTGCTACAACCAAAGCTCTTATACACCCAGCACAACGCAACTCAACACCACCGCATTTCACCTCTAACCTCTCCTTCGCTTCATTGGAGGTTCGTTTAGTGCTTGGACACAAGGTGAGCAGCTTTGGGAGTACTATCATGTGCCGAACCCCTCCGCTAACCATCCTCTTGTGCCAACTGACTTTGAGTCTGTGCGTGCTGTCCATGCTCTCATTTGCGCTGGACCCAATGATCTCACTGATGAGATAGGGTCCTATAACAATGACACTGCTCTCCGCACGCTTGCTGACCTTGTTGGCGTCTATGTCCTCATGAAACCTAGCGCCGCACGATTGTTACTAGGCACGCAGCACAAATCGTCCTCACAGTACAGTTCAACATGCTCTGTATGCGTGCTGACGAGACTGTGGAAGCCTATTGGGCCCGCAACCTTTCCCTCCTAAAAGATCTTGGCAAATCAGCTCCTGGCCAACTCCCTGTTGTTCTCTCTATTGTCAGCGGCCTCATCCCTGAGCTGTCCGCCATCTTCAGGGAGGTTAAGGCCTCTAGGCTTGAGCGGCTTGCTGCCAAGCCTGTGCCTGCTGACTCTCCCCCGGGCAGCGGTGCTCTCTGGGAATTCACCTCCTAGCCCCTCAATGACTGGTGGGATTCCCTTCAGAACAAACAGATTCACCGTGCATTAGTTGCAGCCACCACCACCGCACTGCCCTCTACATGATCATCCTCTACTTCCTTCTCTTCTCCCTCATCCTCTGCCACATCTCTTCTCAACCAGGGGTGGTGGTGGCTGTGGCTATGGCCGTGGTAGGGGCAAGGGCACCGTCGGCTCTGGCTTGGGCGACCAAGCTGGTCGTGGCAAGGGCAAAGGCACCCCCATAACCTCTTCTGCCTCCTCCAACCTCAGCAATATTACGTGTTGGAGTTGTGGCTCCGTCGGCCATTCCGCACCCAAGTGTCCATCCCCACTGGACAACGAGCGCCTCGCCTTCGCCATGCGTGCACACTGGGCATGCTCATCCAGTGGATCTTGGAGCGCTGCTCGTGCAGCCGCCTCTCCTACATTGTCTAGTCAAGGAACACCTGTCACCACCAAAGCCGCTGTCTACAGCACCGCTACTGCTCCAACCCCACTTCCATACCCCTAGGGCTGGCCCCCGGGGTATGTCGGGCCAGTATTCTACGGCCCCCCGTCTGGCGCCTACTCTCCTCCCAGCTGGGCGTCTCCATTGTGCCCGCCCCATCGCCCATCCTCCAGGGTTGTCATCACTCCGCATCTGATGGGGGATGAGCGTCATTTGGACGCTGCACTGTCTCACGCTGTTCACCAGTGCCACCTTCGTGATCAGGGAGGTGAGAGTGAAAGCTCTGGGTCAAAGCGTCTTGTGTGTGTTGTTGATGGGACGTTGTGTGGCTATGCGTCCGGGCACGTTCTTGGTTGTCCTCCCACCGATGTTCTGTAGATTGAAGAGTGGCAGTCAGTACACTTGCCTTGTTGTCTTGCTGCTCGTGGTCAGTGTTTCTCTCCGCACACCACATTTGCCACAGTCAGTCATGACCCCTCCACTGTTTGTGCATTGCGTGGCTTCTGGTTTCTTGACTCAGGTGCCACCCACCATGTGACCTCGTCGCGCATTTCCTTTGTCTCCCTTGGTCCAGTTGGTTCTGTTCACTTTATCCGTAATGGCTCCTGCCAATTGCTTCCGGTCCAAGGGGTTGGTGTTGTGCGCTTTGTTGGCCCTGGGGGGAACTGTTCTTGCCGAACGTCTTACATGTCCCATCACTAGAGCTGAGTCTCCTCTCTGATACTACGCTCTACAACCAGGGCATGGACTTCTCATCCAGTCGCGGCATTACATCAGTCTCGCACCGCACGTCTGGCCACATTCTCCTGCAAGGCAATCGATGTGACAGTCTTTTCCGTGTTCCCAAATTCGCACCCTCTCTTGCCACTACTTCACATGTGCATGTTGCATTCTCTCTCACACCTGCTCACACACACCTGCTGCACCGCCGCCTGTGCCACATCCACACTACTGCTAGTGATAGTCTCCTTCACGTGCTTCCCGCAGATGGCCTTGATGCTGCTGCTTTCCTTGCTCCTTGTCCCCCTGACTGTCTTGAGTGCGCTCAGGGCAAAATGCATCAATCTCCTTTATCTACTTTTGAATCTTACACTTCTCATCCTCTTGACCTGCTACATGCTGATGTCATGGGCCCCCTTTCTCACGACTCTCTTGGGGGTGTCGGACGTTACGTTCTTTGCGTCACAGATGACTTTTCCTGCATGCGTTGGGTCTTTGCCCTCAAATAGAAAAGTGACATTTGCTCCACTCTCAAGTCTTGGCTTCCCCGGGCTGAGGTCGCATGTACTCTTCATCTTCATGTCTTTTGTTGCGACTGAGGGGGTGAATTCATTGGTCCCACCTCTCGCTTTCTGTCCTTTCGTGGTGTGACCATCAAAACCACCGCTCCCTGTAGACCTCAGGAAAATGGTGTGTCTAAGCGCTGGAACCGGACACCTGCCGACGGTGTACGTACCCTTCTCACTGCATCGGACCTCCCCCCTTTGTTTTCCTTTGAAGCCATGTCCTACATGATTTGGGTCTGGAACGGTGTTCCAAACGGTGTCCTCCCACGTCATGTCACACCGTTCGAGCGCTGGTTTGGTTGTCGTGCATACCTGTGCCTCGCTCGTGTCTGGAGCTGCGTCGCTACCGTTTGGCTCCTCGAGGATCTTCGTGACGGCAAACTCAGTCTGCGTGCTTGCTTCTGCACTTTCCTCGGGGTCTTAGCCATGTCCAAAGCCTCGCGCTTCTGAGACCCCAATCGCACACGTGCTGTCGTGTCTCATGACGCCCTCTTCTTCTAGTACGTCTTTCCTTGCATCCTGCCTTGTGTGACTCCTCCCTCTTCTCTGTATTTGCTCCGTCAGCTTGGGGAGGGTTGATCTATTCCAGCCTCCAAGGGTACGTCCTGTTGACTCGGCTCCTTCGTAATCCGACCCTCCTCTTCATAGACGTGACGTGTCGAGATCTGACACACTGTTAAGTACTATGACTACATCCTCATCCACCCCTTTGTTGGGAAAGGAGCCATCTGGCTCAGTTTCAGGTCGACAAGAGCAAGTTCCAGGAAACTACCAGATGCCTACTCCAATCACCATTGGAAACATCAGGTGGCAAAATGTTTACAGTCCATGTTTCGGGCCGATTCAACGGTCGGATTGGGAGATATGAATTTTCGAAGTTTCTGGGGTCATCGACCGCCGGTATCTGGGTGACCATGGGCGATGGCTCCATCCCTTAGCCTGAGAAAAGAAAAAGGCAAGAGGTCCAGGGTCAAGAAATGATGGGAGAAATATCCAAAAATGTCCTAGATTCTTGGGTTGCTTTGTCAGAGTGTGCTGACTAGGAAAAAGGTATCTCTCCTTATTTTTTAGGTGAGGTGAGATCCTTGTGTGCTAGCCCTGGACACATGGCGATTCTCCATGGGATTGTGGGTTATGTGACCACTAGGAGTGTGCCATGAGATAATTATATAGCTCTCTAGGTCGTGTGTAAGTGGTCAACCTGATTGCTAGGCTGATTTCCTCTCTTGTGTGAGATTATGGACTCTAGTGTGTGAGCCTTAGCCTCCATGACTAAGAGGTGTGGCTTGTGAGAGGGCTGACTTGCCCAAGCTCTAGCTCTATATGTTTACCATCATTTTGAGTGATTCAACAACCATTCTTCAGCACAATTGATGCCCTTTCAGTCCCACATGTTTGATGCTCCAAGGCTCCCTCTCTCCTCCAGTTCCAACACTTGGTATCAGAGCCAAGTTCTGCCACTTTCAGCCAGCACAGGCCGTCACTTTGAGAGTGACGGGTTAGGGTCAAACCTTCACCGAATTTGACACTGGATCTTCAAGTTCAAGAGACAAGCTTTCCAACGAGCCCAAGATCACAAAGATCCAACTGTCGGATTGAGAGTTATGCTCAAAACAAGGTCAACCAGGGCTACACTTTTCTCTCTAAGTAAAACTGTCACCTTGTGATGACCATAATTCTCTCATTTCTCTGTGAAATTTAAAAAGTAGCACATGCGAATTGAATTATTTCTCCTAAGCTTTCTATTGGTGTAAATATATTTGCATTTCATTGGTACGTTTGGGAGAAACGCTGTTTACAAGCTTGCTAGTCTGAGCTGGAGTAGGAGCAGCAACATCCATATTTTCAAAAGGGCATATCTCTGAAAATCCCCTGTTGATGACCCTGTTTTCTGGGTCGATCTGAAAGGTTTTGCACTGAATTTTCTATTGGTGGACTCAGTTTTTCCAAATTCCCAGTTTGTTGGCCTCTACAGTCCATTTTCCGTCAGACAGATTTCTGGTAGAAGTAGTAGCAGAAGGAGGGGTAGCGCCGCCACTCAAGGGCACCGCTGAGCATCACCAAAGCTCAAACATGCAGCAGCAGATGTGGTAACAGTATCACAGCCCTTGGAGAGGCTGGAAGGATGTGCCAACTTCACATTTTGGAAGATCCGTACCCGCCTCCTTTTGGAGGAGAGGGGCTTGTGGGAGGTGGTGAGCGGCGACGAGCGCGCTCCGCCTCCACAGGCAAAAGACATCATCACAGCGGAGGTGGTGGCGGGGAAGACGCTGCAGAAAGGTGCAGCAGATGCAAGTTCATCTACAACTGCAGCGGCATCATATGAGGAGTGGAAACAGAAGGACAGGCAGGCCTACAGGCTGCTTGTCAACACCATCTCCAACCCGCATCTTCAGTACGTGAGTGACAAGGCTACTTCAAAAGAGGGGTGGGACACGTTGTGCAAGAAGTATGAGAGCAAGGATCCTGCATTCCTCATACTTTTGGAGGAGAAGATGATGGTGCTGAAAATGCAGGGTTGCGAAGGGATGGAGGCGTACTTGGACAGGGCAAAGGAGCTGGCAAAGCAGCTGAAAGCAGCCGGCAACCCTGTGGAAGGCACGCGTTTCATCCTCCTCTTGCTAAGGGAACTCCCAACGAGCTATGCCATGGTGCGAGAGATGTTGGAGTGCCAGCCGATTCTCAACCTAGACTTCATCTGCACGCACTTGGTGCAGGTAGAACTGCGTCGTAGTGCAGCAAAGCGCAATGGTAGTGGCAGTAGTGAAGCATCATTTGTGGCCACAAGCTCACGTAACCAACGGCAGCAACAGTCTGGGCAGCAGAGAGGCAAGAAGAAAGGCAAGTGCCACTATTGCCAGAAAGAGGGGTATTACAAGAAAGAGTGTTTCATGTTCAAGAGGGATCAGAAGGAGCAGCAGCAGCAGCAGCAGCAAAAGCAACAATCTCCACAGTAGCAGCAGCAACAGTCACAGCATCGTCAGCAGCAGCAGCAGAACCAGAAAGGTGTGCACCATTTTGGCAACATGAACGTAGCCAAGGAGGTGCGCGACCGCCTCTTCATGGCGATGTCTAACATGTCGCAGAAGGAGAAGGCGGATCTGGCATGGTACAAGGACTCAGGGTGTACCAAGAGTCTGACGTACCACAAGGAGTGGTTTACGCAACTGCTCTCCATTCCCCCCCGACAGATTGCTTTGGGAGATGATCGGATGGTGTATGCTGAGGGGATTGGGATTGTGGAGATGTGGTTGGAAACCCCGCGTGGCATTGAAGTGGGAGTGCTCCATGGCGTGCTCTACGTACCTAATGCTGCGTTCAACCTCCTCTCAGTGTCCTCTCTCACCAACATAGGATTGTGAGTTGTCTTTGATGACGACTATGGCTACATCCTCGACAAGGAAACAGGAGAGGAGTTGGCCAGGTCGGTGAAGGAAGGCGACATGTACCGCCTGTTGGGGGCGACCAAGATCCCGCGCGAGCAGAGTCTTGCAGCATTGGTGCAGGCCACAGATGGTGAAATCTGGCATGTGCGCTACGGCCACATCGGCATGCCCGCCTTGCAGCAACTTCAAACAAAGCAAATGGTGCGTGACTTGCCCACCATATCAAACTTTGAGCAGCAGTTGTGCATCGGCTGTTTCGAGAGGAAGCAACATCGCGAGGCGTTCTCTGGAGTAAGGGAGCACGGAAAGGAGGTACTGGAACTGTTCCACATAGACTTGTGTGGCCCGATGCAGACCCAAAGCTTTGGAGGCTCTAGGTATTTTCTCACCTTCATTGATGATTTCAGCCGTTACACTACTGTGTACTTCCTTTCCTCCAAGGACCAGTGCTTTGACAGGTTCAAGGAGTTCAAGGCAATGGTGGAGAAACAGACTGGCAAGAAGATCAAGACGTTGCGCAACGACCGTGGCGGAGAGTACTTGAGCAAGGCGTTCCAGGACTACCTCGCAGCAGCATGCATCAAGGCGTAGCGGATTGCGCCATGCTCGTCGTAGCAGAACAGCGTAGCAGAACGCGCCAACCACACCATCGTTGAGTCGGCGCGCTCCATGCTGCACGCGGCTCGGCTCACCTATGAATTATGGGCCGAAGAAGTGAGCACTGCGGTGTTCATCAAGAACCGCAGTCCAACCAAGGTCCTAGAGCAGATGACGCCGTACGAGGCGTGGTTTGGCAAGAAGCCGAGCGTGGGTCATCTTCGCGCGTTTGGAAGCTTGGCGCACATGCACGCGCCTAAGGAGAAGCGGCAGAAATGGGACGCGAAGAGCGCACAGATGCTGATGATCGGATATGACGTGGCAAGCAAGGTGTATCATCTCTACGAGAGGGATACTGACCACGTCATCATCTCCAGGGATGTCATTTTCAACGAAAGTAACGACATTGGCACCAAAATCATCTGTGAAGAGGCAGCAGAACCAGCAGCTGATGAAGTAGTGGGAGCAGACATTCTCCCTGACCCCGTCTCTCCTGAACCTTCCTCTACTCTGACATTGGGAGAACCACTCTACTCTCCCATGTTTGATGCAGCATATACAACGGCCTCATTAGCAGAAGAAAAGGAAGAAGATACACCACCATTAGTAGGAGCAGTTGTACGAGCAGCATTGCGCCAGCCGCCTGCTAACGCTCCAGCACCAGGTCGAAGGTACCCTCTCAGGGTGCGCTACAAGCCTGGTGAGCGGGCATTTCTGGATGCTAAAAAAACTAGACCAGATGAACGTCATAGTTGCAACAGACTCTGATGAGCCGATGTTGTACAAGGAGGCCATGGCTGCACCAGATGCAGCAGATTGGGCACAAGGTGTACAACAAGTGATAGAGTCACAGCTCGACAACGGTACATGGGAGCTGAGTGAGCGTCCACCTGGATGCAAGGTAATCAAGTGCAAGCGGGTGTTCAAGAAGAAGAGGGGTGCAGATGGCAACCTCGAAAAGTACAAGGCGAGGCTAGTCGCCAAGGGCTACTCGCAACAGGAAGGCATCGACTACACGGAAACCTTTGCTCCTGTTGCAAAGTTTGCCTCTGTGTGCATGCTCCTTTCTTATGTAGCAGTTGAGGACTTCGAGATTCACCACATGGATGTGAAGAAGTCATTCTTGAACGGTGACTTGGAGGAGGAAATCTACATGGAGCAGCCGGAGGGATTCGTCATGGATGGCCAGGAGCACCTGGTTTACAAGCTGCAGAAGTCGTTGTACGGCCTCAAGCAAGCGTCGCGTGCTTGGAACCAGAAATTAGATGCGGCGCTACAGTGCATGGGGTTTGAGCGCAGTGAGTGTGACTACAGCGTCTATCGCTGGCAACATGGTCATGAGGTGCTCATCATCATCGTCTATGTCGATGACATGTTCCTCCTTTCCAATAGCATGTCTGCACTGTAGGAGTTCAAGGAGCCCATGCAGGAGCGCTTCCAGATGTCTGATCTTGGGGAGGCATCATACTTCCTCGGTAGCAGAGCCGCTACATCAAGGATGTTTTGCAGGGGTTCGGCATGGTAGAGGCCAAACCCATCAGCACGCCGCTGGAGATACGGCAGTACCTCCTGAGCTTCAATGGAGAAGCGGATGCAGCTGAGTGACAGAAGTACCACAGCACCGTCGGCAGTCTCATGTACCTGATGGTTGCAACCAGGCCGGACCTCGCACAGGCTGTGAGCGCTGTGAGCCAGCACATGGCAAACCCCGGACCTGAGCACCAGAAGACAGTGAAGCGGATCTTCTGCTACCTTGCTAGAACCATCAACATCGACATCACCTACAATGGCAACGACAACAACATCATTGGCTACACAGACGCAGATTGGGCTTCAAACCTTGAGGACCGCAAGTCCATCTCTGGACATGTGTTCCTCATGAATGGTGGGACCATCAGCTAGTGTAGCAAGCGGCAGGTGGTCGTGGCCACCTCAAGCACTGAAGTTGAGTACGTCTCTCTCAGCTTTGGAGCCAAAGAAGCAGTTTGGCTTCAGCGTCTCATGGCAGAGATGAGTGGGAGTACAACCGTTCTAGTTCCTATACACGTCGACAACCAGAGCGCAATCGCACGCGCCAAGAATCCTGAGCACCATGCACGCACCAAGCACATTGACATCGCATATCACTTCATCAGGCACATGGTGCAGGAGGGTGCTATCAAGCTGGATTTTACTCCAACTAGCAAGGAGGTCGCAGATTTCTGCACCAAGCCAGTGACCCGTGAGAAGTATCAGTTATGCATGAAGGCATGTGGACCCAGCCACTCTGCCTACGGCAAGGTGGGAGATTGTTGGGAAAGGAGCCATCCGGCTTAGTTTAAGGTTTACAAGAGCAAGTTCCAGGAAACTACCAGATGCATACTCCGATTGTCAATCTGACTCCACCATTGGAAAGATCAGATGGCAAAATGACTACGGTCCAAGTTTTAGGCCGATCCAACGGTCGGATTGGGAGATTTGAATTTTCGAAGTTTCGTGGGTCATCGACCGCCCGTATCTGGGTGACCATGGGCGATGGCTCCATGCCTTAGCCTGAGTAAAGAAAAAGGCAAGAGGTCCAGGGTCAAGACCTGATGGGAGAAATATCCAAAAAGGTCCTAGATTCTTGAGTTGCCTTGTCAGAGTGTGCTGACTAGGAAAAAGGCATCTCTCCTTACTTTTTAGGTAAGGTGAGATCCTTGTGTGCTAGCCATGGACACATGGCAATTCTCTATGGGATTGTGGGTTGTGTGACCAGTAGGAGTGTGCCATGAGAGCATTTTCTAGCTCCCTAGGTTGTTTGTGAGTGGTCAGCCTGATTGCTAGGCTGATTTCCTCTCTTGTGTGAGATGATGGACTCTAGTGTGTGAGCCTTAGCCTCCATGGCTAAGTGGTGTGGCTTGTGAGAGGGCTGACTTACCCAAGCTCTAGCTCTATATGTTTACCATCATTTTGAGTGATTTAAAAACCATTCTTCAGCACAAGTGATGCCCTTTCAGTCCCATATGTTTGCTGCTCCAAGGCTCCCTCTCTCCTCCAGTTCCAACACCCTTCCACAGAGTCTTCTCCTTCTTCATCCTTTGATTCTATGCCAGAGCCTCTCAACGATCCCCCACTGTCTGCTGACACCCTGGCATAGTCAACTCCATGCGCTGTCATTGAGCCGCCTCCACAGCCTGTTCTACAGCCGACTATTGTCTCTGTTGAGACTATCACTCTGCCAGTCACGGATGCATCTCTAGTCGTATCTGAGCCATACACTTGCAGAGGGCGACTCCTTCCACTTCCACAACGCTCTGCCACACAATTATCTCAGCGCCATACCCGCTCTAGTGCACCCCTGCTGGAACTGGCTCCAGTACCAGACCCAGTGGTCTTGATGCACTGGGACCTGCTGTAAGCGTGGACCACCCTAACTCAGCAGTAGGCTATACACTTGTTGCTCATGAGTTTCACAGTGCTCTAGATGCCTCAATCGTTGACTATGTCACCGCGTGTTTTGCAACCAACGGCCTTCCCTCATTTTCTACATAGCCTACCACTGTACACCAGGCAAGAGAGGCAGCTGATGCTGATCTCTGGGAGAAGGCTATGTAGGAGGAGCTCTCAGCCTTCAATGAGCATGAGGTCTTCAAACTTGTTGATCTCCTAGCAGGTGGAAAGGCAGTTTCAGCTTGATGGGTACTTTGGTGCAAACTAAAGCCTATTGGCACGACCGACAGGTAGAAGGCAGGAATCACGGCCAAGGGATTTTCCCAAGTTCCTGGTGTTGATGTTGATGAGACGTTTGCCCCTGCGGGACGCTACACCACCGCTTGAGATATTTTGAGCCTTGTCGTCCAGCACAACTGGGAATTGGAGCAGATGGACGTCAACAATGCATTCTTGCATGGACACCTTGACGAGGAGATCTACATGGTACAACCCCCAGGCTTCACAGACGGGACAAAAAAGGTTTGGCGGCTGCGTAAAGCCCTCTACGGGCTCAAGCAGTCCCCTTGCTGCTGGAACTTAAAGATCTCGGCCACCCTTGAGAAGGGTGGCTACTGTCGTAGCACTATCGACCCTACGCTCTTCCTAAGTGCACCCTCGCAGCCCCTCTTGGCCATCTTGGTCTACGTGGATGATCTCCTCATTGCGTCACCTAGCCCCACCGCCGTGCAGTCAGTCAAAACCTTGTTGCAGTCCACCTACAAGATGAAGGACTTGGGTCCAGCTCGGGTATTTCTGGGCATGGAGCTCGAGCGTAACCGCCAGCGTCGGACACTGCACGTACACCAGGCCACCTATATTTGCAGCCTGGGGGAGCGCTTCTCCTCCATGCTTGCTGACATCCCCAATGCGTCGACACCTATGACGCCAGCTGGGCAGCGCATGCTGAAGTTGCTTGACGTGAATCAGCAGGGAGAGACTGTCGAGGTCACCGATTACCTCAGTCTGATTGGATCTGTGATGTACTCACCAAAGCGAGCGTGGCCTTCTCGGTCAACTTCCTTGCTTAGTTCTCCTAGTAGCCCCGTCAGAGCACCTCGAGGTTGCATCGCATGTCGTTCACTACGCACCGTCCACTGCGTGTGTAGGATTGTGCTACAGGTCACAACCTTCGGTGGTAGTTGATGGATACACTGACAGTGACTGGGCTCATGAAGCGGACGCACGTAGCCGTACTCGCTAAATCTTTCTCGTGGATGGGACTGCTATCTCATGGAAAAGCGGCAAGTAGGGTTGTGTTGCCCTTGGCGCAGGTACGTGTGAGAGTGTCTGGCTTTCTCACTCGCTTCAGCAGCTTTGTGTACCCATCCGCTACATCACATTGCGCTGTGACAATCAAAGCACCAAGGCAATTGCTGAACATGATGGCATGCATCATTCACGCACAAAGCACATCAAGATTGAGCATCACTTTCTATGTGAGCACATTGCCGTAGGAGAGGTCCAGGTTGTCCGGGTCGATCGACACGCGTCAGCAGCGTGCAGACATTCTTACCAAAGCTCTTAGCAGTGGGTTGTTCAAGGCTGTTCTGCATGTTTCTAGTTGGCTTGTTGCGTGCACTTGATGTTTCTAGTTGATTTGACAATCTTTGTCTGTCTCTCGTACTATGCTCCTTCATGTGATGTGTGGGCTGTTCGTCTGTGGGTCATGGGGGAGTGTTGGTTTGCCTGTAAAACATGCAAGTGACCGCTTGACTCCTTCCATTCACATGCACACCGTTTCTACAGGTGACTGAGCAAAACTGAAGCTATGGAGCCATGCATTACTGGGGTTCTCTGCCGAGTGCAAGATCGGTGGGCTCGACCATGATCAGATGTGCCAGAGAAAGTATCTTGTTGCTCTCAACATTTGGTGATGAGCCATGGGATGGCTGAAACATGAGAGAGATCACATGAGAGTTGCATGCTCCACATACGCTCATGGTCAATGTGGATTCTAGCTTCACGTGCTCTGCATGCTGTACTAGTTGTTTAGTTCTTGCCCGGGTTGCTAATCTTGTGGGGCCACACACTCAGTCGCTCTGAGGTGTGAGAAACCACGGCGGCATCTAGCCGACCGGTTCGGTTTGATCCCGGGGTGGCGGCCGGACCCCACTTCAAGTTGCTCGAGTGGGTGGCTCGGTCAACCATGTGCAAAGAGCTTGCTTGCTCCATACTCTTGTCACCAACTTCTCGTTCCACCTGTTGCCATGGACGCTGTGTCTGTCGAGCTTGTGTGATAGCTAGTGCGTGTTGACAACTTGCCATTACCTACAACTACTCCACCCTACCAAACCTCTCTCTCTATCTCTCTCCTCTCATCCTCACCTTGTCCAACTGCAAAGTCGCGCCACTATCCATTTTGCTGTGAAAGGAGGCCGACGGGAGGAGGCAGGCCGAAGCAGGGGGTTACTCGACCAGCTGCTTGCATGGCCAGGAGCTACTACAATAGCAAGAGAGGCAAGCTTCCAAGGCCGGATTCCTTTTTTTTTTTTCTCCACGTCCACAGAGATTTCCGAGTCAACCCCGGGTTCCTAGGTGGAAACGAGAAGAGAACCATATCTTGGCCTCCGGACCTCCAACTTTCAAGCCGTTTTTTTGTTGAGGTGAGAAGAATACTTTCCATTTTATTCTATGGCCTAGAGGCCTTCCTTGTGCTAGTTTTCCGTGACTTTTTTTATTTCAAGGGATTCTCAATCTCCTTTGGGTTCCAGGAGTTGTGAGCACATCCTACTTTCAGATTTTTTGTTCTTCAGTCTTAAAAAAATTCTTCTCTCAGCAGAAACCAACCTCTAAAAAAAAAGGTGGAGGAATTCTCAAAAGCCACCTCGGTCCATCTCTCACAAGGTGAAGGAGGGCACGCTTTGGGAACCTTGGTTCACCACTCAAGAGGGTGAAGGAGGAATACTTCAAAGCCACCTCGGTTTGCCTCTAACGAGGTGAAGGAGGACACGCTTTGGGAACCTCGGACCACCGCTCAAGAGGGTGAAGGAGGGAACCTCGAAAGCTACCTCGGTCCACCTCTCACGATGTGAAGGAGGGCATGCTTTGAGAACCTCAATCCACCTCTCAAAGAGGGTTTGAAGTGAAGCACACCTTGAAAACCAGTGTGTCCTCCACCCATCTGAGGAAAAAAAACCCAAAAAAAAAAAACACAAGCGAAAGAGGTTGGAAAGAGAGTCACATGTAGCGAGGCCTCACGAAAACAAAGGCGGGCCTCGGGACCGGACTCTCTTTGGTCATGGGACGTCCTCCAAACGTCAGCCCATGCCACTTGCATGAGTGAACACCCCTGGGGTCCAAGGAGCGTCGCAGGATGTTGGCGCCCGTGAGCCACCTCACCAAGCCACGCCGTGAGCCGGTGGCAAAAGGGGGAAGGTCTTAACCGGCATCGCTAAGAGATGAGACGCCAAAGGCTTCTAACGACGGAATGAAGGTTCTCCTACAGTCAAACCACAAGGCAAGGGACCACCTCGCAAGCTGATCGTTGAGCTCAAATTTGACCACGATGCTCAACCGATTCCGGCCAACGAAGGCTCGAAGGCTGCTGAAGAGGGTGCAACCAATGCCGCCAACCCCAAGGATGTCATTGATGGTGGAGATCATGGGGATGAGTCCCCAGACAAGCCTGGAGATCAGATGGTCATCGTGGTCGAGTAAGACATGGATGAAGAAGCTGAGGCCCACGATGCCGCCGGCAAAGGTAGTGAGGTCGGAAAGTCTGAATCGGTGGAAATGGCTGAGGAGGCAGATGCGAGGCGAGTGTCTCAATGTGTTGATCGGGGTGGTCGTGTTCTTCCCCATGCTGAGGGCAAGGGAGGCCACCGGGTAAACCCTCCAAGCGTCGTGGTTGCAGAACCTGTACTTGGCAGTTCTGCGCGATGCATCAACGTCAAGGGGTAACTCGACAAGTTTCACACCCGCCTCTCAGCAGAAGACATGGACCTCGCCATGACCGTTATGGGATCTCCGGCATACGATGGTGACAGGGTACGTGCCAACCTTTGTGAGCGGGTGTTCACAATGCAACGATTCAATGAGAGCCTTTATGAAGAAAACACCAAGATGGTCCACGAATTGGCAGCTGTTGAGCACATGGTTAAGGTGGCAGAGCAGGTAATTGAGACTAAGGGTGCATGCCAAGACGGATTGTCGATTATGGGAAAAGAATTGGCTTTGTGAGTCGGACCAGGGTGCTGGTCCTGGAACCTCGATTCTCAGACCAGAATCGCGATTCCTTAGAATCGCGATTCCTTCTCCTTTGGAATCTCGATTCCCGACCAGTCAGACCCTCAAGCCTTAACTTCACAGACTCGCGACACCACATTTGGGAGAATCACGACTCCAATCCTAATGGAATCTCGATTCTCTCCCTTTGTCACTTCAAATTGTAGGTGAGCTTCACTAGTGGAGTCAATCACAATGCCTCTCCTTCTGGAATCACGATTATGAATTGTCTAATTTGTACATTTTATATGGTGTATCGTCTGTTGTTTCTGGTCTTTTCTCTATTTTCCATTGTCTATTGTGTAGTCTATTGTCTATTGCCTGTTGTCTGTTGTCTATTGTGTGTTATCTATTGTCTATTGTCTGTTGTCTGATGTCTATTGTCTATTGTCTATTGTCTATAGTCTATTGTCTATTTCCTGCATACATTACACATTTTTTATCTCTATATGTTTCATTGATATTCATGTGCTAAACCTGGAACTTGCCTGTTTTGCACTTGCTTATGTCCTTCTTGCTCATTTCATTTGTATACATAAAACATTACATTCACATTATGCTTACTTGCATTCTATAGGAACGGGCGCATGTATAGATTGGGAACGTACTTGATAGAAATATAATTTGTCACAAAAAGTAGTGGACAGCTAATTGACCTAGTACTGATGTTTCATGGGGCAGGGCCATGAAGACCCTGTCCCTCCCCCCTCTACCCCACTGTCCAGGTGGCAACATGGAAAGCAAAGCAAAGAAGAGAGTATTGGTCTGAACTTGTACCACCTAACAGCCTAGTATTGCCTAGCTCATCTCGACAACGTCTTCATCCTCAAGATTAAAGGACTTGAGGGCAGCTGCCGCTTCATCTCCATCCTCATCTTCGGCTTCCTCATCGTCGTCGTCGTCGTCATCGTCATCGGCATCATCCTCTGCACCGCCACCATCAGCCTTGTCCTCTTTATCACTGCTGCTCCCTTCAGCAGCTGCAAGAGCTGGGGTTTTCAGGTTACGTACTGCCCTGCGCCGTGTCGCCCCCCGCCTTGCCTTCCCAGCGTGCTCCACTTCCTGCAGCTCAGGTGCAACTAAACCATCAGGAGAAACAGGAAAGTTAACGAGTGTTGGATCATTGATCCAGCTTTTGACGGTGAGCACGGTCATGTTGCTGAGCGAGTGGCGGATGTCTGTGATGACACGGCCTCCGAGACTGAACATTCATTCACTCGGAGTGCTTGTGGCAGGCACAGCAAGCACATCAAGAGCACAGAGAGAAAATTTTGGAAACTTCATTGCATTGTCTTTAAATTTCTGAAGGATGTTGCTGCGGCGACCAAGGCATTCCTCCTTCCACTCATCCACCTCCGTGTCAAGTGAATCTGGCTCCTTCTCCGCTGGAGTGGGGTCAGGCTCTTCAAACAACTCTTCCATCGGATCCTCCATTGCTGCCTCAACCATGGTATTTTTCGCACGTTTTGCCCTGCCCTTCTTTGTTGCTGGTGCTGGGCTTGTAAGCTGAATTGCTGCAGTTGTAGGAGGAGCTGTGGGTGCAGCAGCATTTCCACTCACTGCACTTCCACCCACAGCAGCTGTCGACTCGCCCATGTCCTCATCCAAGGGGGCAACCACAGCAGCAGCAGCTGCAACCTCGGTCGCTGCTTCAGCAGCAGCTGCTACAGCATGTCGATGCTCCATGATGCGGTCATTGTACCGCTTCACCTCCTCAACCACCTTCACCTCCAACTCCACCGCCGTTTTGATGCCCATCAGCTTGTGCACCCTCTCAAAGAATCGGAAGCGGAAGCGTGGGTCAACTGCTGTGGCCACAACATGGCGCACCGACAACTTCTTCACGTACTTCTCAACCTGTTGCAAGGACAAAGCACAAGCACGGAATGCGTTGACTCATTGCATGACATGTGTGCATGGCATGGACTGATGGCATGGAATTAATGAATGGTATGAATACATGGACTGCAACCATTGAAACCTGGGGTAACTTGTCCACCACCGCTTTGAAACCTGGCTTCAGCTCAATGAGGAGCCTCTCGGTGGCATCAAGGTCCCTCCTCAGGTTCTGCTTCTTCTCGGCGTTGACCACCTTCACCTGCACAAAGTACGCACTATGTGAAAACACACACATAAACACACAATGCATGCATGGCATTCGGTCCATGCATTGAGTCCATGCATTGAGACAACACATTCAGTTCAGGTAGTCAATCCATGCATTCAGTGACTAGAATGAGGTACAGTAATGAGAACAATGCACACACTGAGAACAATGCACAGGCAGCAAGCATTGCACCTGCCACTGGTACATCTTAGCAAGGATGACCATGAAGAAGGGGATGACCAGGGACAATGTCTGGTACTGTTTTCCACTAATGTCCTCCATGAAGCCTTTGAAAGGCTTGAGGATGACCATTACCAAGCCAAGCAACTCCCACTCGTTGCCGCTTGGCTTAAGGTGCGGTGTCTTCACCGTCAGCCAAGGCTCCAGCACACACCACCCTGGTGCACATATCCGATGTGCTCTTCCACCGGGTGGGTGTGTCCACATGAAGCTGTAGGTACTACACACCGGCAGCGGCACATGTTGCATCCAGCGATGCCTCCCTCTTGGCCGAATAATTTACGAATGTGCAGATGTCCAGCGCTATCTGCAGCTGCTCCTGCAAGGTGGTCTTGTCAAGCATGTCCTAAATGGCCAGATTTATTGCATGGCCCATGCAGTAGATGTGGCCATGCTTCTCAAACTTATCGTCATGGAGAACAAGAAAGTTGTCAACCATTGAGTCGTTCACCAAGTCATTGTCCATAGTTAGGCAAAACATCTTCTCCCACAACCCCCACTGCCGCACTGCTTCCGTGAATGCCCTGAAAACGTTCTCAGCAGTGCCACTGTCTGTGAGAACAGGGAAGGCAATGGCAATGCTCTCCATCTGCCAGTTGGTGATCCAATGTCCCGTGACACCAAGATACTTGACGTTGGCGTCAGATTTCCATCCGTCAGTGGTGAAGGACACCCCGCTTTCCACTTCTGCAAGCATCTTCATCAGCCGCTTGCGGAATGCTGCAGCACCAAGGCAAATGAGGTGGGCGAGGGTCATGTGGCCAGGCACAGAAGCAAGGGGGTTGCAGTGCAAAGAGGCACGACGCAGCCAAACAGACTCCATGGATAGGAACGAGATGTTCTTGTCCACAACATGCTTCCACAGAAGACTCTGAAAGTAGCGCTTGTTGAAGACGATGCCAACACCCGCACAAGACCTAGCGACGACAGAGTTGGAGCCTTCCACGAGGCTGGCAGTCATCATGGTAGCCTCGATTGCATGCTTCAAGTTCTCTGATGCTTCTTGCATTTTCAGATCCTTCCACTTTGTATGGTGAGACAGGCGGAGATGCTTCCACATCCCACTGGTGTTGCTCTGGTTCCGCTTGAAAGTTCCCTTCAAGCCCTTCCTGTTCGGGCACAGCTGGCACGCGGCTCTCCACTCACCCTCTATCTCCATGATCATGAGAACTGTCCAAACCAGGCTTGGCCACTTGTTACGGCCATCCCCCTGCTTAGGCGTGGCTTGTTTTGGTGCAGGGGCACTCGCGCCAATGCATGCTGCTGGTGTTGCCGAGGGTGGGGACATGAGAAGTTGAGGGCGAGACGTCGCGGAAGCACCCATAGCCGCTGGAGATTGCTGATTAGCCATCTTGCCGAGCACTTGGTGTGGGCAAGTGCTCGGCTGAAATGATACAGTCGGGAACGAAACTGAGAGTCAGATCTCGTGACTCGGTGAGGTTGCCTGCTTGCGAGTTGTTGGAATGATGCTCCTCACCATGGCAGGAGTGACTCCATAAAGGAACACCAAAAAGACAAGCCTTAGTGGCTTAGTGGTTAATGGTGTCCACCTCTAGAGGCAGGGGCCCGGGTTCAAGTCCCACAAGATGAAATTCTGCCCTATCTCAAGGGAGGTGGAAAATAGATGCCAGGAAGCTAGCTCAACCTCTAGAGTTTCTCTTTAAGTTTCTAGAAGGCCAGGTGAGGGTCCAAGAAGGTGGCACACCTTCTAGAAGGGGTGACTTGTCCTACAAGGCATCTAGAGGTGTCTAGGTCTTCTGGATACCTTCCCTCCTACTAGAAGGAAGCTGAGGAATCTGAGGAATCCAAAAACAGTTGGTGGTGTGAACCAGCCACTGCTAGGGACCCTCCAGGGTGCACACTCACCCTCAGGCCAACAAAGGGTTATGGGCCCACGCCTCTAAGGGGTTCAAAGCCAGCTTGATTTCACGCTTCCAACAGCAAGACATGGCAACTAGCGAGCAAGAGAGCAGCCGCGCTGTCCTTAAGTTTGATGGGGCAGGCTTTGCCTTGTGGAGGTGGCAATTTGAGGTCTTCCTCGATGACAAGGGACTGCTTGAGCTCGTAAAAGGTGATGAGACTGCTCCACTGGAGACTGCAACGGCTGAGGTGAAGGAGGCATACAAGAAGCGCAACAAAAAGGCGTTGGCGCTCCTTGTGTCCGCGTTATGCCCACCACAACTTGGGCACATCCAAGGATGCACCCTGGCCGCAGACGCATGGTCAAAACCCTGCTCCATCTACCAGTCAAGCAACCTTGCCAATCATCTCTTCATCTTCAAACGGCTCGTCGCCCTCCAAGCCAACGAAGGCGACAACATCATGGAGATCATGCAGCAGATTGAGTCGCTCGCAGCGGAGTGCGTGGCCACGGGTTGGGAGGTCGACTCTCAGTTGCAAGCTTTGATCCTCCTTCTGGCCTTGACAGACAGTTGGAGTCCCATGATCACAATCCTTGGTGGCTGGCCTTCCGACGACCTGAAGTACCCGAAGTTTGCTGAGTACGTACGCAATGAGTGGATGCAACGTGGCGGTCGAGAGAGTGCAACGGCATCAAGTTCTGCTTACACGGTTCATCCTCAAAGTGGAGACCGAGGCGACAAGTGGAAGGGTGCCAAATAGGGCACCAAGAAGGGTGACAAGAAGGGGGAGTGCTTCAACTGTGGCAAGGCGGGCCACTACGCGTGTAACTTTTCCAAGAAGAAAACAGATCGGTTGCAGTGGGGCGGGAAGAAAGATGAGCACGCCCTTATGGCGTACAACTCCACCAACTTGAAGGATCCGGGAGTTGCCGTCATCGACGCCGGATCAGGCCGCCGCACGCAATGCAATAGGGCGGCGTTTGTCACCTACGGCGCCTCGGAGAGATGCATGACGGTGGCCAATGGAAAAACAGAGGTGGCCGCCGGTGAGGGTAACGTCCGCATTGAGTCAATTGTGGATGGCAAACCTGTCACAAGCACAATCTACGATGTTCTGCACATGCCCAACTTTGGGGCAAACCTGCTCTCCGTTAGCCGCCTTACCGACAAGGGACTTGAGGTGCTCTTTACAAAGAAGGAGGCCGTCATCCGCAAAGAGGGAAAATGTGAGGTGATTGCACGTGCCAAGAGGGAGGAGGACTTGTACCTGCTACGCGCGAAGATCCTCAGCAGCCGGGTGGGGTCCAACGCCGCCAATCTTGCAACGAAGGATGGATGAGACCTGGACCTATGGCACCGCCGACTCTGCCACATTTCTTCATTGATCGTGAAGGAGATGGCTAAGAGGGAAGTGGTGCAGGGTCTCCAAATCAACGGCCTCGATGGAACCAAGGAGACCGTGTGTGAGCCATGCATCATTGGCAAATCAACTCGGCAGCATTTGTCGCCAAGGGGACGCGTGCATCGGCAAAACTGGCCGTGGTACACACAGATGTGTGTGGACGGCTTGAGAGCTCCATTGGCGGAGCTCGCTACTTCCTCACCTTCATCGATGACCACAGCCGGAAACTCTACCTTTACCCAATGAAGCGGAAGAGTGAGGTCCTTGCATGCATGCAGGAATTTGTGGCTGATGTGGAGCGGCAAATAGAGTTGAAGGTGAAGGCGTTCCGGAGTGACAACGGCGGTGAATATGCGGGGTGCCTTGGGTGGATGAAGAGCACGAGGATTGAATGGCAGAAAACAACTCCACACTCCCCACAACGGAATGGCGTCGCAGAGAGAGCGAATCGCAAAATCCTTAACATGGTGCGATCCATGTTGAGCGACGCCGGCCTTACACAACGGTATTGGGCGGAGGCGGCAAGGACATCAGCGTACATCATAAATCTTATGCCGACCAAGCCGCTGAAGGATAAGGAGAGCGAGGCGTAGAAGACGCCACAAGAGGTGTGGAGCGGGAGGAAGCTGGCGGTGGGTCACCTCCGCACGTTTGGTTGTGTTGCACATGCAATGGTGCAGGCACGTGAGGAACAAAGCAAGCTGGACCCAGGTACCCGCCGGTGTATTTTCCTTGGATATGAGAGCGGAAGCAAGGCGTACCAGCTCTTTGACCCAAGGAGGCAGCAGATTGTGCGGAGTCGTGACGTCACGTTCAACGAGAAAAGCTGTTGGACAGACAAGGAGGCATGTCTCTCCAAGAGGGGGGAATGGATGTCACTCCTTGAGGGGGAGACGCCGGAGGACGTGAATGAGGGTGACATCCTCACATCACCACCAACCGAAGAGCATCGCCTGAGGGATGGGCGAGCGGCAAACTTTATTCCGGCCAGTTCGGATGAGGAATCCAAAGCACCGGAGATGGACGTGGAGGTGGGGAGTCAACAGATGTCTCCAAGGTCTCCAAGAGAGGGGGAGAAGGCACTTGGAGAGGATGGCGCCAAAAGGGGACAGCAACAACAACAACCGCCTCAAGAGCCCCGCACGAGTAACCGTGTGCGAAGAAGGACAAAAAGGTATGATGTCAACAAGGGCATTTGGACTGGGTTTGCACAAGCCTTCTTCACGCAAGAGGAGCCTCAATCTGTAAAGGAGGCACTACAGCGGAAGGATGGGGCTGAGTGGGAGGGAGCAATAAAATCTGAGCTTACCTCCCACGAGGAGAATGACACTTGGGAGCTGGTTGACCGGCCGGAGGGCGAGAAAATCATCGACTCCAAGTGGATCTTCCGAAAGAAGCTCACGAAGGAGGGGAAGGTGGAGCGGTACAAGGCGCGGCTGGTGGCAAAAGGATATGCCCAGAGAAAAGGGGAGCACTACGACGAGACCTTTGCACCAGTTGCCAAGTTTGCCTCCATCCGTACTATCCTCTCGGTGGCAGCGGCACGCGACTACGAAATCCACCAAATGGACGTGAAAACCGCGTTCCTCAATGGCGACCTGGACAAGGAAGTCTACATGGAGGTGCCAGAGGGGGTGGATGCGCCGCAAGGGAAGGTGTGCCGGCTTCGCAAGGCGCTCTATGGACTGAAGCAAGCTCCGCTCATGTGGTACCTCAAGATGGATAGTTTCATGGGTGAGCTTGGCTTCAAGCGCTGCGAGGCCGATCACAGCGTGTACGTGCGTAATCAGCCAGGACTCCACCAAATTGTCGTCCTCTACGTGGATGACCTCATCCTTGTGTCTTCGGATGAGGGGGAGCTCAAGAGCCTGAAGCAACAGCTTGGCGGCCGGTTCNAAGGAGGGGAAGGTGGAGCGGTACAAGGCGCGGCTGGTGGCAAAAGGATATGCCCAGAGAAAAGGGGAGCACTACGACGAGACCTTTGCACCAGTTGCCAAGTTTGCCTCCATCCGTACTATCCTCTCGGTGGCAGCGGCACGCAACTACAAAATCCACCAAATGGACGTGAAAACCGCGTTCCTCAATGGCGACGTGGACAAGGAAGTCTACATGGAGGTGCCAGAGGGGGTGGATGCGCCGCAAGGGAAGGTGTGCCGGCTTCGCAAGGCGCTCTATGGACTGAAGCAAGCTCCGCTCATGTGGTACCTCAAGATGGATAGTTTCATGGGTGAGCTTGGCTTCAAGCGCTGCGAGGCCGATGACAGCATGTACGTGCGTAATCAGCTAGGACTCCACCAAATTGTCGTCCTCTACGTGGATGACCTCATCCTTGTGTCTTCGGATGAGGGGGAGCTCAAGAGCCTGAAGCAACAGCTTGGCGGCCGGTTCAAGATGACAGACATGGGCGAGCTTGAGTACTACCTCGGCATCACCATCAAGAGGGACCGCAAAGCACGCACGCTGGAGATGGGTCAAGAAAAATATATGCAGGAGGTTCTCTGCCGCTACAATGTGGAGGAGTGCAACCTCATCGGCACACCTATGACAACGACATGTGAGCTGAGCTTGAGCATGGGCCCGAGCACGGAGGACGAGAAGGCGGAGATGGTTGGAGTACCGTAACAGTCCGCAGTTGGCAACATAATGTATGCCATGGTGGCGACGCGGCCTGACCTTGCCTTTGCTGAAGGACAAGTGAGGCGCTATGTTGCTGATCCGGGGCCGCTACATTGGCAAGCGGTGAAGAGAATCCTCCGCTACTTGAAGGCAACGACACATTCGTGACTTGTGTTTGGAGGGAGAGCGCGGACTGACTCCCTCGAGTTGGTTGGCTACTCTGATGCTGACTGGGCAGGTGACGTTGATGACCGCAAGTCAACATCAGGCTATGTTTTTGTGCTTGGTGGTGCAGCGGTGTCTTGGGGAAGCCGGAAGCAGGACAGTGAGGCTCTATCCAGCACTGAGGCGGAGTATATTGCGCTCGCGGAAGCCGCAAAGGAGGCACTATGGCTGCGGCGATTGCTCAAGGAGATTGGGGTGCCGCAAAAGAAGCCAACGGCACTCAATGTTGACAACATGAGTGCCATCAGCCTGACCAAGAACCCTGTGCTACACCGGAGGACCAAGCACATAGAGATCCGGCATCACTTTGCACGAGACCTCGTTGCAAAGGGTGATGTGGTGCTTGTGCACTGCGGCACAAAGCACATGCTTGCTGATGCCATGACAAAGGCGCAACCCAAGGACAGGCATGATGCTACTTGTATGGAGCTTGGGCTTTCCCAAGCCTCTTGAGTTGCAGGCTGAGCATGGACAACTGCCATGGGTGACGCGCAAGGGGGAGATTGTTGGAATGATGCTCCTCACCATGGCAGGAGTGACTCCAAAAAGGAACACNACCAAGCACATAGAGATCCGGCATCACTTTACACGAGACCTCGTTGCAAAGGGTGATGTGGTGCTTGTGCACTGCGGCACAAAGCACATGCTTGCTGATGCCATGACAAAGGCGCAACCCAAGGACAGGCATGATGCTACTTGTATGGAGCTTGGGCTTTCCCAAGCCTCTTGAGTTGCAGGCTGAGCATGGACAACTGCCATGGGTGACGCGCAAGGGGGAGATTGTTGGAATGATGTTCCTCACCATGGCAGGAGTGACTCCAAAAAGGAACAACAAAAAGACAAGCCTTAGTGGCTTAGTGGTTAATGGTGTCCACCTCTAGAGGCAGGGGCCTGGGTTCAAGTCCCACAAGATGAAATTCTGCCCTGCCTCAAGGGAGGTGGAAAATAGATGCCAGGAAGCTAGATCAACCTCTAGAGTTTCTCTTTAAGTTTCTAGAAGGCTAGGTGAGGGTCCAGGAAGGTGGCACACCTTCTAGAAGGGGTGACTTGTCCTACAAGGCATCTAGAGGTGTCTAGGTCTTCTGGATACCTTCCCTCCAACTAGAAGCACGCTGAGGAATCTAGGAAGGGGCAAAAGCTTCTAGAGGAGGGAAGGGATGCCTTCCTAGGTGGGAAAAGGACAGCCTACCAAGGGCCACTCTAGAAGCCATAGAATCTGCTAGGAAGCTTCAAATATGGCATGCTTTGGTGTTCTGGAAAGCTTAGATCAGTGGCTATAAAATGCCACTGCTTGTGAGCCTTGATCAAGTGTACATTCCCAGTTAATTCAGGCCAAAACTATTGCCTCAATATCTGACCAGTTTTCTGCCATCCTTGGAACCAGTTGCCTCCACAGTGTCAGTCTCTCCAAATACAGTTGGTGGTGTGAACCAGCCACTGCTAGGGACCCTTCAGGGTGCACACTCACCCTCAGGCCAACACGAGTAAGTCGGTGGCGTGTGCCTTGCCAACCAGCAAAGGGGGGAGGGGGGTCCCGTCGGTCCCCGTTCGACTCGACGAGGCAACTCGCTTTGTTGACTTGCCTCGGGTGAGTCTTTCCAAGGTGGAAAGGCAGGCCGGTTTGCGATGTAAACTCGTACGTTCGCGGATTGCTTGGGTTCAGCACGTGCATGACACATGCAACACATGCTCCAGCACATGCTTGACGCGCATGACCCACGTAACCTGCTCGATATCCTCTGGATATTAAGCAGCACCAGACACTTGGCAGATTGGTCTGCGCTGGCATCACCATATTTGCCAATGAACCGACGCCGGAAATGCAGGTACAACGCCGAACGGTGAGCCGCAAGGCCGACTTATTGCCACCCACACAACATGCCGCATGGGCACATGCGGCATATTGGGGGTGAGGGCATGCACCTGGACCAAAGTTGAGACCCCAACAACCGGATTCGAGCCTCCACCTTTGTTGAATTTCCCCCCCTCCCCTCCTCGTCCCCCCCCCTCCCCCCCACACCCACCAAACGTACCGTCTCGCGATTCCGACCGAATTCTGGAGCCTCAGATACGAATCACAATTCTCGTACAGGAGTCAGAATCGCGATTACCATCTTTGATTCCTCTTGATGTGCACCCTTACTTGAGACTCTTTGTGTGGAGGAAACTACAAACCAGCGGGTGGTGCTGAACGCGACCATGGGAGCGTCTCGCCATGTAGCCAAAGATAAGGTGGAATAGATCTATGATCTTCATAAGCATGCAAGCATCAACATATATACACAGGGCTGCTCANCCCCCCACACCCACCAAACGTACCGTCTCGCGATTTCGACCGAATTCTGGAGCCTCAGATCGGAATCACGATTCTCGTACAGGAGTCAAAATCGTGATTACCATCTTTGATTCCTTTTGATGTGCACCCTTACTTGAGACTCTTTGTATGAAGGAAGCTACAAACCAGCGGGTGGTGCTGAACGCGACCATGGGAGCGGCTTGCCATGTAGCCAAAGATAAGGTGGAATATATCTATGATCTTCGTGAGCATGCAAGCATCAACATATATACGCAGGGCTACTCAAAACGTGCTTCACGCTTCGGGCAGTGGACTTATCCCATGGGCACAAGCTGACGCACCATGGATGAGGGTTGCAGATGCACCACCTCAAGCCCAAAGAATGGGTGCGACCAGCTGCCGCTTGGTACTGGAGCCGGCGGATCGCTACGATGGGACGGGAGACGTTAACACGTTCCTCAAAATTCTTGACTGCCACCTACGCCTTGCCCAGATCAAGAAGTAGGAGTGGGGTGCTCAAGGGATGCTCTCCCTCAAGCCTCAACCCTTTGAGAAGCTGCCACAGCTTTGCAAGGAGAAGCAGCTACTGTCGGACCTGAGTTAGGAGGAGTACTGCGAACTCATGCGCGAGCTCTTATCCAAACCCGCCGACTCTCAAAAGGCGAAGAAGGGGTTGGAAACTTACATGAAAGGAGGCATGTCGTTAGAGAAGTATGCAGATACTTTTCTCAAAACAGCAAAGAAGGCGGACGAACGTCATCTGATTGAACAAGCCAAGGTTGACCTTTTTGTGACTGGCTCGGCCAGTCCGCAGCTTTGCGATTTATGCCTCCAGGATGACGGAAATGAGTGGGAGAGTTTGCACGCTCTTGCCACACGCGTTTGCAAGGTCTACAAGTTGAACTCTGGCCTTCGGGATCACGATGCGTGCAAGAGTCGTACCTCACGTGAGACACCGGTTCCAACAGGCGATGCAGCAAAGCGCTCTGCAGATGACGCATTGGAGCCATCAAAGAAATTCCGCCGTTATGATGGAGAGAACACAACCCACAGCACTGTCATCTACAAGATGTGCAACAAGGCTAGACATATCGCACGCGACTATCATCATCGCGAACACCATTCACAACAATAGCAGGGACAGCAGCATGGCCAGTAGCACCTCGGGCCTCGTTGTCGCCATGGTAGTGGCCAGCATCGCCCGAACGGCGGAGGTCAGAACCGCTTCCATGGTGGTGGCCAGCAACAAGGTGGACAGTGCCGGGTCCATGGCAATGCCCCAACAGGCCGGGGGCGCCCTCAGGGTGGTCAACACCAAGGCCAGGCCTTTGCAGCCATGCAACGCCTTGGTGTACATGGTGGCCAGCGTGGACATGGAGGACCTCGTGAGGAGGATCAGGATTTTGAGGGAGGAGCAGCAAAATGCGCTCGTCGTCCCCAGCATGGCCATGAGCAGGATTTTTAGGAGCCGCAATAGCCACAAGTGGACTGCTATCTGGGGTTGTTGTAAGTCATGGAGAGGAAAATGATAGAAAATTCATGTTTTGTGATGATGATCTCAAAACTCTTGAGTTTCTTTCAGTATGATGTTTCTCAACAATCTGTGCACCATTCATGAATCTTGAGTCCCTCTTCCATGATCGCTCATGTCCACTTGCCCATGCAACCAAAGAAAACCTGGAAAAGTGCACATGTTTGGTTGTCGCTACAAAGGAAACTTGGCTTTCCATCTTGGAAGCTGCACATGAGGCTCACAGGAGAAATTCCTTAACATCAATCATGGTCGCTGTGCCTGTCAGTCTAGAGATGAACTTGTCCGCCTTCAAAGGATGGAAGTTCTTGGCCTCATTCATAAAAGGACACTGCATGTGGGAATGAATGGATGGTATGATGGAGCTACGAAGGAGGACTGATGCATATCACATTTACCACTTGGAGGACAGGCCCCCATTGAGTCTTTTCGTACACAAATTTGAAGCAAGCGTAACCATGCAGTTTGATGGCAAGCTAGCATGTGCTCCATCCCGCACCCTTGTCGATATGGGAGCAGATGACTCCTTTGTGATTGGAGCATTTGTGCGCACGTAGCAGTTGAAGTACACTCATCATACAGGCACGCTGATTGTTGGTGACGACATGGAGGTGTAGGTGATTGGTGAGTGTACAACACGACTCACGTTGCCCGGCTTCACAACCACCATTCATCTAACAGTGTTGGACCTCATGGACCCCTTTGATGTTATGCTAGGAGATCCATGGCTCGTGAGCCACAAAGAGCTTATGTGTTTCACCTCGAAGAAATTACAAATCTGTAGTAGACTATCACTTTGTCTCCATTCCCCCAGATTCAGCATCCTGAACCCCTATCCAAAGCTAGCCCCACAATACTCCAAGTGAAGAGACGGCTGAGGCAGGGCTGTCGGTGTTTTTTTGCGACCTTAAAGAAACTTGATGATGAGGTGGAGAGTGACGTACCCTCGAGGGTTGCCAAAATCCTCTCCGAGTTCTCAGATGTGTTTGAACCTCTACCGGATGAGTTGCCACCCAAGTGTGTGGTTGGACACACCAACCTGTTGGAACAAGGGGCTATGCCCCCCTTTTGATTGGTGTACGGTTTGAGTCTGGCAGAACGAAAAGAAGCCAGAACACAAATCAAGGAATACCCCAGGAAGGGCTGGATTGAACCAAGTCTTTCCCCATTTGGGGCCCCCATCCTCTTCGTGAACAAAAGAGATGGATGTTTGAGGATGTGCCTGAACTGCCGGGCATTGAACAAACTCACTGTGAAAAACCAATACCCGCTTCCGTGAGTCAAGGATTTGTATGACCAACTTCAAGGGGCAAAAGTGTTCACATCTCTTGACCTCTCACAAGGATACCATTAGATCCGCATCACTGAGGAGGATGTACCAAAAACGGTATTGTGGACCCACCTAGGGCACTACCAATTTTGAGTCCTCTATTTTGGACTCACGAACGCACCCACAACGTTTCAAGCAGTGATGAAAAACATCTTTCGGGACCACCTCGGTAAGTCGGTCTTGGTGTACCTCAATGATATCTTGAACTTCTCGAAGAACATGAGAAGCACTTACAAACAGTCCTTCATATCCTTCTAGCTAGTCATTTCTTTGCAAAGAGGAGCAAGTGCAAGTTTGCGTAACCAGAGTTGGAGTATCTAGGCCATATCATCAGCGGGGAAGGCATCCGAGTGGACCCTCTCAAGGTGGAGGTTGTGAAACATTGGCCTGAACATAAGAACATAGGCCAGCTCCGCTCTTTCCTTGGCCTCGCAAACTACTTTCGATAGTTTATGTGAGGCTAATCCACCTTGGTTAGCCCCCTCACTGCCCTAACTCGGAAGACAGCTGCGTGGGTTTGGCCAACAAAGTGTATCAAAGCATTTGAAGCTATGAAGTCAATGTTGATACCTGCACCGGTAATTGCACTCCCAGATCCAAATAATCCTTGGGAAGTACGCTGTGATGTATCGGTTACAGGTCTATGAGCCGTTCTCATGCAAGATGGTCACCCTGTTGTGTATGAGAGCTGTAAGCTTTTGGATGCAGAGACCAGGTATACTACGGGAGATCAAGAGCTCTTGGAAGTCGTGCATGCTTTGAAGGCATGGCGTTGCTACCTTGAGGGTACAGAAGGGCACATTACAGTGGTCACTGACCATAACCCTCTCACTTCCTTCTAGACACAACCAAACCTCTCAAGAAGATAGACACGTTGGAGCGAGTACCTGAGTCGATTCACATTCACATGGGAGTACAAGCCAGGAAGTACAAACGTGGCCGATCCCCTGAGTTGTAACCCGTCGCACGTTGCTCTTGTGGCGGGTAATGAGTGTTGAATATGTTTGCCCCTTGTTCAGTCTTGTACGACGGATCAGGAATGCTCTGCCCCTTGTGGAGGTATGACCCCTGGATTTGTTGTAGGGTGACTCAACTATGCTCTGTCTCATGTGAGATATGACCTGTGAGTACACCATGTAGGTGAGTGGTTAACTTAGCCATTTTGTTGATTTGGCCAAGTGAGAGGTCATGAGCTCGATCCTGGCTCCATGCACATCTTGGTTGTTTTAGAAGCTTCCAAGAAAGAAAGTCCATTGCTTCTGGGAAGCAACACGGCTGATCAGTCACCTTGGCACAAGGATGCTTATGTGTCAAGCCCACAGCGCAAGTCTCTTGGTGATGTGGCAGGGTCAAGCCACTTCTTAGGAATGTGCTTTTGAGTTCTAGGACTGGACAGGCAGCTATAAAAGGACTTGTCTTGCATGCTGATCAAT
>SZWC01003085.1:144110-194316 GCA_023375785.1 Penium margaritaceum
TGTTTGCCCCTTGTTCAGTCTTGTACGACGGATCAGGAATGCTCTGCCCCTTGTGGAGGTATGACCCCTGGATTTGTTGTAGGGTGACTCAACTATGCTCTGTCTCATGTGAGATATGACCTGTGAGTACACCATGTAGGTGAGTGGTTAACTTAGCCATTTTGTTGATTTGGCCAAGTGAGAGGTCATGAGCTCGATCCTGGCTCCATGCACATCTTGGTTGTTTTAGAAGCTTCCAAGAAAGAAAGTCCATTGCTTCTGGGAAGCAACACGGCTGATCAGTCACCTTGGCACAAGGATGCTTATGTGTCAAGCCCACAGCGCAAGTCTCTTGGTGATGTGGCAGGGTCAAGCCACTTCTTAGGAATGTGCTTTTGAGTTCTAGGACTGGACAGGCAGCTATAAAAGGACTTGTCTTGCATGCTGATCAATTAACCCTTGCTTGATGCTCTCTTGCGTATTGACGACTTGAGCTCTTCTTGAGATGTAATGCTAAGGCGTTAGTACTCTTGAAGGTGAAGTGTATGCCTGATTAAGTTTGGGGTGCATGACACATACCTGCAAAGGAAGAAGGTGTAAGAACCTTTGTGAGCTTTTCGGTTTCGCGGCTTCTCTGCCGGAGGTGGTTAGCTCAATAGCTAACAATGAGGAAATCACCAACCGACACTTTGCAGTAGTTGCGTCAGCAACCACGATAAAAACAAACCCACTCCACCCCCGTGGCCGTTGATTGGCATCAATCCCTTCAAAAATCAAATTGAAATGGGCTATACGATGGACCCTTGGTTTGCTGAGCCCAAGAACATGGAACTTCATAGCCTTGTCAAGGCTGCGGGACTCTACTGGCACGATGAACGTGTGGCTATCCCAAATGTGAGCAACCTTCGTGAACACATTATGTTTGAGTTTCATAACCCTTCATTATCCGGGCACGTCGGACCAAAGAAAACTGGACATGCCCTTGCTGAGCATTAATGGTGGCCAGGTTGGAGCATGGATATTTGGAAGTACTGCACGATGTGTGACCTCTGTTTACGTAACAAGAGCTCCAATAAGGCACCAGGAGGACTTCTCCAACCTCTCCAGCTCCCAAACAACCCATGGGAGTTGGTGTCTATGGATTTCACCATGGGACTCCCAGAGACCAAAAAGGGTCACGATGCTATCCTTGTCGTGGTAGACCGTGCCATGGGGATGGCTCACTTTTATGCCCACTACAACCCGGATGACGGCCGAAGAGACGGCACACGTGTTCTATGACGGTGTGATCAAGTACCATGGTTTACCCCTCCAGATCATCTCTGATAGGGATCCGGGATTTGCTAGCCGGTTGTGACTCGCAATCCAAGAATGATTTGGAACATGACAAAGCATGTCCTCAACATTTCACCCGCAGACAGATGGGCAGATTGAGCGCATGAACGGAATACTTGAACAAATACTCCGTATGTAAGTGGACACCATGATGGAAGATTGGGATGACTACTCGGCCCCAGCCGAGTTCGCCGTAAACAATGTAGTGAACATGTCAACTAGCTTTGCCCCCTTCTTCCTCAACCACAGTCAGCATCCGGTGGTACCCGCTTCCATGGTGAAGTGCGGGGATGGCGGCGATCAGGTGTCCTCCGCCCAGGCCTTTGTCAAACGCATGGATGACCTCTGGCAGGACGCCAAGGCTCATCTACATGGCGCTCCACAGCGCCAGAAGGCATATGCCTACTTAAAACGTACATTATCATTATCATTTACTCTTGGGGATCGTGTGCTAGTGAGCACACGAAATTTGCGGCTAAAAACACTGGGTGTACGGAAGATGTTACCGAAGTGGCTTGGCCCCTTCACAGTGATTTGGAAAGTCGGAGAAGTGGCTTATCGATTGGCCCTCCCACCAGCCATCCATGATACCTTTCATGTGAGCCTCCTTGCACCCTACACTGCAGAGGGCTCCTTCAGCCACCGCCTCTTGCAGTCCTTGCCGCGGAAGGCCAGTGTGAGGTGCACCGTATCCTCCAACACTGTGAACAAAATTTACATGCACGAGTGGTTAAAGGGTACCTCATCCACTTGGCCGGTTGTGGACTTGACCACAATACTGAGGAGCCAGAATTGCGAGTGCCACCTACAGCAATAGCAGAGTTTTTGGATGAAATGGCTGCCCGTCAAAACCGACGTGCCCTCGAGGGTACCACCCCGGCACGAAACCCCTTGAGAGGATAACAACACATGCCCTTAGGCTCATTATTGGCTCACTCCGGGTAGCTTGTCACGGGGACGCCTGGGCACCTATGGCGGGGACGCTTCTTGTAAAGGGGGAGGAAGTGTGACCAACATGTTTTCTCTTGGAAGGCTGAACTACCTGTTAATGTTATTGTGCCAAATCCGGATGTTATTCTCTCCATTCACTGGCACTGTCACCACGACGATGAAGGCTTGTCTCCAATCCATCACAAAAGTGTACAACGAACCAAGGGCAGTTTGTATCTAAAGGGGAGAAATGTAAAACTGCATTTTTAACAAAAAATGCTAAAATAAAAGTCAAGACAGCCTGGCGCAATCACTACACGATTTCGCCAAGTTGGGTGACCTGTTCCACAACCAAAGCTTGGAGGTTGCGCGATGCTTGACAAAAACACGTCAAAGAAACAACAACTTCTTCCCATAATGAACAAATCAACAAATGCATAGTATTAAACGCGTCATGGAGATTTTGACCATTATTTATAAACACAATATGGAAATAACAAAAAAAGCAAAATAAATCATTACTTTGAAGCAAAGCAACGACGTAGCTTTGTTAGGTGCGGCGAACCATGAAGACTCGGGCAAGGAAAGACCATTCCAACAAGGAGGATGGTCATTCAGTTTTACAACGGTGATTTTCCGAGCTTGCCGAAGCCTTTCGGTGCTAAGTGTCAACGCGCGAGTTACATCTCACCCATACTTGTCTAATTTTTCTGCTTTCCCCCTCAACATTACAAAATCAATCAATAAATCAACCAGGTCCCTGCAAAAAACTGAATCAAGACAACTTCTGGAAAGAAATCATTATGCAGACATGAAAGAGGAAAAACATAGCCTCTGTAAATCATACAAAATGAAAGGGTGGAAACGACATGAACTACCGATGAAAATGGAAGACCATGGCAACTTGGTTTTTGTAAAATAAAACATCCTCCCGTGCCTTGTAACATTGTCAAATGTTAGCCCTTGATCACATAAGGGGCTAGAGGGTTGGAAAAGTTAACAATCCACCCTTGTGGCTTCTGAAAAGGCAACATGTCAACTCCGCATAGCATGCGTGTTCCACATTCTAATGTCATTATTTTCTTCCCCCCCAGAAAAACTCTTGAACCCTCGGTTTTTTATGGTTCCAATGGTGGTTTTTGGGGAGTTTCCATTGGTCTTTGAGACTCCCACTGTATTGAAGGGGAACCTTGTGGGCACCAATACCACAAGGCCTGGAAGGCGCCCGTACAAAAAAATAAATCTAACAGCCCTGGTGTACTAAGGGGGGAAATCTTGTGTATAGTTTGTGTTTCAAACAAAGGTTCAACATTCATAACAATATAACAGAAAAAGGAATGGGTGTTCTTTGACTCCCCATTCTTCTAGGGTTCTATCGACAGGGAATTTGGCTGACACCCGTCAGCTGGAATCCCTGTCGGGTCACATCCCCCCCTCCCCGCCCCCATCCATCCCCACCACACCGTCCACTCCAACCCACTTGTACGATGGTGGCCCTTGAACACAAAATCCTCAATTGAACAAGGCAATGGGGGGGGGGGGGGGTGAGGGGGGATTTGACGCCAGAATCTGGGTGATGCCAGCCAATGGACAAGTGACACCTGGCACTTTTGTTATTGATTCGCCATCCACTGCCACCCTCCATTGCAAAGACCATGATCTACCACCTACATGAATGTTTTCACCATGCCCAAGCACTGACATGCGTTGCTTCTTGAGCAAGACAAAAGAACTGGGCGGATGGGGCTTAATGCTTGCGGACACGGATGGATGGATATCAGTATTCTAAGGCATGGGTTGGTGGGCTATCATGTGATGAGGAAGGGGGGATGAGGGTCACACGTGTCAAGTAAAGGGGGTTTTGAATTTCATCCAAAAACATCCATGTGTTTTTTCCTATAGAAAATAGAATGGAATAATTCCCTTCTATCCTTGCTCTGAGAGTGGTCCTCCTCGATCACCCATTTTCCTTGCGGACAATGTGGATTTTCCAATTGTTTTCATGAATTACCACATTGCCCACAAAACGTGAATAGCAACTGACCGTGTACGCGGTGCCCATTTATGGGGAAACATGACCAGATTCCCAGTAGTACATTCATGTCATTTGAATAATGGCTATGGTGATCACAGTGTCCTTCTGATTTAGTGAATTCCGCACTCGTTTTATTTCCGTATGACGTACGAGGTATGTCAATGTTAACACGAGGATACAAGTGCAGTGCCGTCATTAATCTTTACTTGTCCAGAACCCAAAGACGACAGGTCAAACAAAAAATTAGTTCATTTTAGTCGTCGGATTCCAGTGCCCTATATGGGCGGTCTTTTTTTGGTCAGTGGCCCTTATCATCTTTGTACAATGGCGATATCCGGTTGGTGGTGGGTCCACAATATGAAGCATGCACGTGCATGGTCAACAAGTCACATCTTGTGAAAGTGAAGGAGGGTTGCATCCCACAGATGACGACGATGCTGGATGCCACATGCACGCAATGTTGGTAGGTATTTGGTGTCTGGTGCCACGTAGATGATAAACGAGTACAACTTGCGGATAAGAGACGATTTGGGAATTGTGGACGCCTGATTAATGTATGATTATGAGCAGGTGTGCTTTGATAACATTTTTGAGAACTAGCAATTGCATTTGCAATGGTGCTGGGCAATTTAGCAATCACCTTTCGAGACCCAATACATAAGCCCTCAAAATAGAAGTCCAAATAGGGTGAGCGAGTGTTTGCCTCGGCCATTATAGGTGAGAGGCATTGTTCACATAAAGGAAATATGGCATTTTTGTATACATGGATCTCAAACGCAAGTGTCACACGTGATAATGCCGTGTGGATGTGGGCATGTGTGTCCCTATCCAAGGGTCATTGACTGACATGGATCTTCCGTTGTGGCATTTTTGCTTCCCACATTTTTGCTAATGTCAACATTTCCGGCTAGATATGAACTAGAATATAGTGTGTTTGTGTATTTTACACCTCGATTTTTTAAGGTATTAGCCACAAGTCCCCAAATCTCATGAACTTCTTCCAAAAACTTATACTATGCATAGAAATGTTGCATATGCTTCATTCCTACCCCTTTGCTTTGAACCATCATGGTTTCTCCTTGCTCATGATTTCTGGACTGTGCAAACCTTTCACGAGAACTCCTACATAAAATCCCACTTGCGAATTCTTGTTATCCACAAGGGTCTTACATCACGTTCATGTACAGTCAACCACATTTGCGTGTGACTTTCGGATCTATGGTCCGTCATGTACATCATCCAATGTTTAGCATGCAACCTTTCAATTTTTGCCCGTGTGGGAACATTGAGGCCTTTGTCTGTCCTAGGTGAGTTTTGGTGTTCCTTCACCATAACCCACCACATGTTAACATTTCTAGCATGATTGATGCCATTCATCAATTCCATTGTCAATGGTGTCTTGCTGTTTTGGAAGGAAGCACAAGAATTCAGCTACCTACATTTTGTATGATGCATGTCTTGTTGACTACTATGATGATGCCGCCTAAAACTTTTGCGAGGAGCATCCTGTGGCCAATTAGCGTCATGTCTGTGCAAAAACCGTTAAAATCCACACAACCATTTTTTATGCCTTACATACATGGTCTACTCTATGGGGTTGCTGCCAAGGTGGTACCTCCTTGCAGCTTTGGCAGTGGGTGCTATTGAAGGTTTGGACATCAATCCTCCCGGTTTGCAACCATGTCTTCCTGACCACGAGCGTATCAATCGGACCTCTCTCAACACCCCTGGATTGGTTGGTTGATTCAACCAATATCCACTAAGCCCATGCAACTCCCATGGTAGCTTGATTCTATGTATGGGAGGCTCCAATGACCTGAGACATTGTTGCCAAGCACATTGACATCCCTCTAAATCTTGAGCCTACCTTTAACTGAGGCAAGTTTGGTCGTATAGCGAAATCACTGCCAAAGTATTTCACCAAACACCAAAAGCAATTCTCCAACCTAGATGATGTTCGTGTAAACGGGCATTCCCTAATTTCTATTCAAAACAAACGTCATAGGCTGCTGCTCACTTCCCTATAAAAAATGGGTCGACGTTACAAGGTACAGGTGAGACACATAGATCTTTATTTCTTGGATCATGTTGTGATCAAAACGTTCATTGTATGACGACTAGAAACCAGTTGTGCCATGATTCGTAATCATGGTGTTTCTAGTTTCCATTTATCAAGTGTCAAACACCAGAAAACATGTAAATTCACATCTTCTGACCCCATAAGCAAACTAGTTGGTTCCTCTCTTTGGATCTCCTAATGCATTCAGCATCCAAGGAAATACCTGCTTTCAAATAGGAAACCTTCTTATGGATGACCCTCGTCCAAACCACTGTCGAAAGACAATAGCACGCACTATTTTACATCAATGTCATGTAAAGTCAATCATCCAGGAATACCCATTGGATAGTGTCCACGAATTTGCATACACTGTTTTCTTGCATCTTCAAAATTTGTTTGATACATTCGGTACATAAAAGACCAGTGTAATGGCACTAACACAACGAATAGATTCCTTGGCCGGCAAGGCCAACACCACTGTGCTTGAGGATTTTCAACCTTTATGTTAGTTTTTTCTTTTTCCTTTTCTTCTAGATATCCAAGTTATCCCAAAAAAGCAACGCGATTCTTCCACTAGTCTGCATGACACTCATTACACCGCAACCACTTGGTAGAGTTTCTTAAAACTCCTTGCCAAGGTCCTTTTGGAGGATACCACCTTTGTAGTAGGAGAGTGTCAAACATATGCCAATAGATGCCACAATAGTGGTATCCAAGATATTGACGTACTTGCTTTTGACAATGAAAACCAGTTGAACAATTTTCAAGCAAAGACATGTGGTTGGTGAACCATAGCCTTTCAATTCATGGAGTCATGGATTAACTATACCATAGTCTGACAATAAATCCATTTGTGGGTACAAATCACCAAACATATGACCCCCTCCCCTCATGTTGTATCGAGGCGCCTAGAGGCTCTTGAGGATTTCTCGTCCAAGTTGTCAAATATCGGTATGGTCCCTAATTTGTGTAATTAGACCATGTTTGTAATGCAACGGGACACTACCAGAGTCAAGCCATGCTATCTGCGTGCGTACAAGTACACATGGAGTCACCTGGGAAAATAGTAAAACCTGTGTACAAGCTCCCAAATAACATCTGACAAGCACCCGACAGTTGTACAAGCTACTTGGCTGTCCCAATGACAAACGGAATAAAGTACCAGGTGCAAACATAGAAACCTGATGTAGTTTAGTTAGCAGCAGGCAAAGATAAGACCCCCAAGAAAATGGTCCTTAGGAGCTGGTGTTCGAGAAAAATCTAGTGAGCACATGAGGACGTGCAAGTGAAGGCCACAACTGTCACAATAGCTGTTGGCATCACGGAATCCCAATGGGTGAGTGGTGACAAGTCCACGGGTCACCGTGAATAATAAAACAATACTCCTATATGACCCATAGATCCCAGTCACCACAAGAAAGAAATTTTCAGAAGACGATGGCAACGATGGAGGGTACAAAACAATGTCCGACAAGAGAGGACATGAGAAGAAGCCACACAAGGGCCGTAGAAGGAGAACCAAAGTGACAAGAGTGGTACACGGTTTGTACATGAGTAGAGCCGTGTGGAAAGAGCACAACATTACACATCACAAACTTGACCTTGCCATTGTAGAGCATTTTTGTGAGAAATTCCATGCGCTACTGACACAAGTTAACACCCATTACACAAACATCACCACTTGCAATGTGCTTGCTTACAAAATGATGTTCAATGTTGATGTACTTTGTGTAGATATGACACATTTCATCATACTCCATGATCTGGTATGCGCGCTTCTTGTTATAGTGGACGATGATGCTTCGGATGGACTTTTGACGGTGCTGCATAAGGTGGAACAACTAGATACTATCATAAAATCTAGCATCCAGCGTGACATAATACGGGGCCACTATGCACATCATGATCCTAGGTCTAGCCAATGACTATGCATCTATCAACAACCACAAATGGCTATGCGAAAATCCACAAGCCCATGCGTGGAGTAGATACAAAATACCTAACAACATGCAAAAGAGCCTCCAGATGGAGCCAAATTAATTTATGTGAAGACTAACTATTTGGAGCTAACTAAACTATGTGATGATAATTTTACAGCAAAGGCAATACCTGCATGTACTGTGGTCCCAAGGAACATGAGGGAGTGAATAAATTGCAGGTACATCGTGACATCAATAGACTCCTCCCAATCAACTTGGGTTGGCAAATGTGAAAAGTCTCTATCATGTGAACGTCATAGGTATGTATGTAGAGAGGATTGTAGCCAACAGGCCAAATAATTGCCCCCCCCCTCCCAGTGTCTTGACATAACTAGCATTATGCACGTGTAGTATACAACAATATTGGTCACGCTCAATCTCCATATCCAAGATGACACGGGTTGTACTGAGATCCTTCATTTTTTATACAGACTAGAGGAGATCCTTTGTAGCCTAGACAACTTGAGGGTCTAGGGAAGGGACTAAGAGATCACTGACATGGACCAGAACAAGGGAAAAAGGTGTAGAGGGAGCACTCATGAAACACAAAGGTTCCTAGAAGGATAGATTCCTTCTACATGATTGCTGCTTGATCTAGAAAAAAGCTGCAGATCAAAAGGAGCATGCTCATGCCCCATATCAGGATCCTTGAGTTAGAAGCAACTACCAATAGAAAAGGAACACAAAGGTTCCTAGAAGGAAAGATGCCTTCTACATGATGGTTGGGGGCACTGATCCCATCTGGACAAAAACTCTCCTTCCTGGAATCTTCCGACGGCTTCTAGAAGCAAGAAAACTTCATCCAGAAGTGAACCTCTCGGACCATGTACTTGCTTCCACCTAAGGAAGCACAACATTTGCCGAGGCTGGACCTAAACTTAGGCCCATGGCTGCCATGGTGGATTCCTTAAACCGCTGAGCCACTCTCCTCTGACTTTTGGAGGTCCACTCATGGACCATTTCCGCCATGGCAAGGGGCACTGTTTCAAAACTTTGTAGTGGTATACTTCCCAACAGGGGAAAAAGTGGCATTAAATTCCACACTGAGCATGTGGGAAAACCCCTTGGCCATCAGACAAGCCTAGTAGCGCTCCGCTAAGCCATTGAGTCTCTCTTTTCTTTGAAATACCACACGAGAAGCTGTCATCCTACGACTAGGTGGGAGCTTTACCTTCTCCAATACCCCATGCTCTTTGGTGGCAGCTGGGTCTTTGGGCATAGCCTTCTCCCAAAATGTTGTATTTGCAGCCTAGCGGGTTTGTTGGATAGAGGTTGGCTTGTGAATACCTGTCGCGGTGCCACTCACAATGAGTGCGGTGGTGACTGGGATCCCTCGCACAAGCTGTTTGTACTCTCTCATCAGTGATGAAAGAGTATCCGAGTACGGAGTTAGGTTGCGCCACAGCCAGTGCAATAACGAGTGTGTCAACCTAGAGGTAGAAGCAGGTTGTGTGGAACCAACCCATCACCGCGGACTAGACAAGCAGACTGCTTGGACCCTGAGGATCCGGACGGATCAGTGTAATTGGACAGTGGGGCGTAGTGATGCACAGACTGCAAGGGCCTAAGGCAAACACCAGGCACGCAAATATGCTATGAGGTTGATGTGGGGGTGTGACAGGGTCAGCTGTAGATGGGACCATGATGGGCTACACAAGCGATGTTGTTGGCACTAATAGTGATGCAACACAAGACAATGATACTGTCGCAATAGGTGAAGATCATGGATTCAATGCAAATATGGAAAGAGGTGTCTTAGGGAACAATGTAGATGCAGCAAGAGATGATTCAAGTGCTGACGCAGAGGTGGCAACAGACAATGCAGGCAACTATTCTGATGCGACGAGAGGGAATGCAGGCAATGTCACGGATGCAAGGGACAACATTGATGCAAAAGAAGAGAATTTACACAGTGACACATTGTATGAAAGGGGACGATGCAAGATTGCAAGCAATAGAAAATGGAGCACATCCATGACTGAAGGACACCCACCATCCCCTGAACGAGGGAATGGTGTAAGCAATGGGACAGAGCGAGAGATGTTGCAAGGGACATTACCATCAAAGAAGAGATCACTTTAAGAATTAATAACCTGACCACGACTAGATTTCCAAAGGTGCCAACCATAGAGATAAGAGGAGACATCCAAGGAAGGACAAAGACAACGCGGAGAGACGGCTTATCCTTAGGGAACCAAACGCAGACATTGCGAACCCACACCCAAGCAAGACGGAGGTCTACATAACAACTATGCCATCACTTGAACGGTGTGACATGCCAAGGTAGGAGACCGTGGAGAACACAATTCTTGACCCAAATCATGTGTGACATGGCCTAAAATACAAGCAATGGGGAGAGGCCAAACTCAACAAGGAGAGAGCAAACATTGTTAGCTAGAGTGTGGTTGTAATGTTTCAACACTCATTTTGTTGTGGTGTATATATAGCAGAGAGCTCTAGATGTACTCATGGGGTCTCAAGGAAACGGGCAGTGGCCTCAAGTTACTCCCCACTTTGATCATGGAGAAAATCATAGCTTGTGCTGATCAGCATGCTCAGCCTGGACAAGCCAAGACACAAGCATCCAAACGGAAAACATCCAAACAAGGTGAGAGACATCATATGTGAGGCACAAGATACACCGGCCGACACCTCCTCGAAACTCATTTGGGAGAGGATCCATGGCGTCCCCATGGATGAGAGAAAAAAAATGAAGGGTGTGGGAGTCAGACATGGGAAAGGAAGGGCAATTTAGCCTGCCTTATGTGAAACCAAGGAAGTCAGCAGTGCATGACACAAGGAATGTGCTTGAATTATGACCGAAGACAGGCTGATGATGGATTTTTGTGGTGTGCACATGACAAAGATGGTGATGGAGGAAGTGCATCTGCTTAGGGGAGATTGAAGGAGCAATATGCACATGTAATGCATTAGTTGCAACAGAAAATGGTTCAAACAAGGATACGCGATTCAAATGTTCACAACACAAATCATGAAGGATATGAGTTACAGACAACTGCTAGACATCAATACAGTGCCAATAGCATAAGATTACACTAATTCCATGCCTTGATGACCAGGGGCAGTGACACACAACAGTCTTATCTCAATTGCATGTACAAAGAGAACATTGGACAAGAAAACTACTCTTGAAGGACTAACAAAGCGCATGAAACAAACACCATGGACAGGCAACCTTTGGACAGGTCCACTACGGATAAAGTGGATATCTTTAGTGGGCTCAAACAAGACAAACTCTGAGTGAGATGACAACACGTATTGAGTGGCTTCAATATCAATGATCCAAAAGCCATTTGACACACAAAAGAGAGGAGTCACATGGCATGGAGTGACGCTTCCAGCAAAACCAACACTTCTCTTTGCTCAACCAGAGCTCACAGCAAGGAGACGGAATTCAAGGAAAAAACGTCTGTACGATGAATAATGGTGATTCCTAGACAGGAAACATGCACTTACACCGGAAGGAAGGAACAAAATAGGCTGGATAAGACACAAAAAACCATGGAACAACTCAAGAAAAGAGTCGCTCTGTTGCAAAGAGAGGGGAGATGCCACTATTGAGAGTGGGGACGGGCATGGGGACGGACTTTTTGCCCGGAGCCATGCTAGAGGGATGTAGGATGAAGAAGGCAGCCCATGGATGATAGGATTATAGGGTAGTGGTATCCAACACCACACAAGGTGAGGTACAATACCCGTCAAGGATGTCGGTGCAAAATCCCAACAGGGTGGTAGATCAATCCATGACATGAAACTGGTGGTCTCCCATCCCATTGGGCGAGACTCCTACACGCAAGGGTCTTGACTGGTAAAATGTAGTAAGGTCTTTCAAGGCATTGAGACAATATACCACGTGATTGGATCTTATTCGTGAATGGGTACAAGAGGAAATGAAGGATGGATATGATGAGGTAAAAAGGAAAAACAATAGAAATTGTTAGAATAACAAAACAGTTAACGGGACCAAGAACTACTAAAGGTAAGCTACTGTGGCCCGGGATTAACTCCCAGAAGGTTACCACAGACACAAATTCCCTGCTCCTAGTTTCCCTCCCTTTCTTGTAGGTGAGTAAGAGCCTCCTCAGCGAGTGACAAGCTTGTCAATGGACGAGCTTGCCGACTGAAGAGCTCATCAAACTTGAGCAATCAACGAGCTTGTTGATTGATGAGCCCATGGATTGATGGACTCTTGCATCCAGGGTAGGACATTATCGACAAGATAGCTTCCCAAATGTCTTTGGTAAAATGCTCATGATGCTATTAGGGCTGTTACTACAGTCACTCCTAGCAAAGGTGCTGCTAGGTCTGTTTCTAAAAGGGATGTTGCATTTGTTCTGGACCACTAAAATACGCAGACTACGATGTTCTTCCTACTACTGCTAGTGCTTCTGATGTTTCAGTTTCTACTGCTTCTATTAATGGTGTTGCTGCTTATCTTAACATTGCTACTGTAGCTACATTGTTTCCGGCTCTACTTCATCCTTATAGGCAGCCATACGAATGTAACTGAGTCCAACATGTGAGCCAGATGAAGGTTTGCATAACGACCATTGCAACGTTCAAAGGGTGTAACAAGACAAGTGAGAGGACCGTGGAGAATGCCATGCCACACCCAAGTCATCAAGGAATTTTTCTTAAAGGAAAAAAGAAAGGATTGACCAAAGAGAAAGAAGAGAGAGCGGAAACCATCATCAAGGTTGCAGTTCTATCATTCAAAGATCCCATTGTGCTAGGGTATGAAAGGAGAATAGGCCTCCATGCGTACACCATAAGCATTAAGGAGACATGAGACGGAACCAAAGAACTTACCATCATGGTCACACCAAAAACACAAATTTCATGTAGATAGACACACTCACTATGCGGAAGCCAAGATTTGAGGACTTTTTTTACATCAATTTTTTGGCAAAGGGAAAAAATCCGTCGGTAGCAAGAATAATCATCGGTTAGACACAACACATAGCAACCCACACCACCAAGGAAGTCTTGAGGAATAGGTCACATGAGATCCGGATCCATTTTTCTTGAGCATGGTCAAGGTAGCTACTAGAGCAAGGAATTAGGGAGGTGGCAGAGTCAAGACCAGTGGCATGTTGGATGCAGTGAAGGCGAGCAATGAGTGGATGTAGCCAAGACGGGGATGTAGGAGATTCATGTGGTCAGGTCACAAAGAGCGGAAAACGTGGACAAGAGCACTGGCAGCAGAAGATTATGGACAAGGCAAAGAAATGCAAAAAAAGGTGCTCACCACGAATTCCACGGAGAATAGCCTGACCAGAGGAGCACATTGAAACTATACCAACACCATGGCTGGATGCAAAGTCCATGCCCTCATCGTCAAGGATGGGCGCAGACAGCAGGTTGACCTCCAAGTCAGGTACATACAAAAGATCAGGAAGAAATAGGTCCCCATCAGGGCCAACAAAACAGAGAATACCAACACTATTGACAGGAATAAGCTACATAGAAGCAATGTAAATAAGGGCACATAGCCAGCATGGCCTAGAGAGATGAAGAAGGAACGACTCAGTGTCATGTGGAAAGTGGCTCCTAAGTCAATTATCCTGAAGCCACCACACTCACGAGCGGAGAGAAGGACAAGAAGAGAAGTAACAGTGCTAGATGGTGGAATGAGAGAGGATTAAGAAGCACCAAGGCGGAGAGGGAATGCATGAGATTTCTAATCCTCAATCCATATACGATCACTAGGCAAGTAGTCTTGCACAGCCCCAGACAACACACCCTGAAGGGCTCCATCCGACTTATACACAGAGGCCCATGACACCCTGACCTTCCTGAGAACAAAGATGAAGGATCTTGGTGATGCGATGCTCCAAAGCGAGCTCATCATCACATCACAGGCCGGGACAACATTCGTTGGAGCTGGAGTATGAGAATCGACCATTATCGAGACACTAGACGGGTGTGGTGTATTTTGTATAGGGAGGCTCATTGTAGAAAGATCCAGAGGTAGGATGTACCCATCTCCAAGATGGAGGCTGGATGGGAGCTATTTATGATGACCTAAAGTCTGCACTATATGTGGCGGCAGATAAGGAGAAAGACAAAATTGATGGTTAGGCCATGGTGATGGTGTTCGTGGCACCTACAGAGATACTAACGCAAGTGCAAACCTAGTGGGCCCGCACGGCGGAGGCAAGGTGTGTGTTATCGCGAGGGGCCAGACTATTAGAGGCAGGATGCCTAAAGAGCCCAACGTTCCAATAGGTGATTAAAACAGGAGCGGATGGGGCGACGGACCCCTTGCTACCACGCCCACAACTGCTACCTTTGACATGTACATTATCATGTCCCCTCGTTGGTGAGGTCATGTAGACCACTTAGGATGATGGCACACTCGACACGATCTGCTTCAGTAGGCTTAGGATCAAAGGGAGGAGAGGCAGAGGGGACAACAAGGGAGCAATACTCCTAGAGAAACTTGCCTTGTATCCTTGAGCTAAAACATATTTCAGAGGAAAAGAATGAGAGCTTGGATGCATAATGTGGAGGAGAAATTTTGAAGCCCTCCAAGCGCTACGACAGAAGGGCTTCAACTTGGGCGTTGGAAGGAGAGGTACTGACTTGCAAGAGAGGAAGTACTAGGTACTTGCTCCTATCACCTGTCATGCCAAAGGAGCCATAGGAAGAGTCAACGTCCACAACAGGTAACGCGACAACAACGGGAGGGATGGAGTGCAGATGCTCCATGGCTATGTCAGCCACGTCAGTGGCCATCTTTGTCTTGGCATCAACATCTCAATACAAATCCTTTTCAATTTGGTAATGAACTGCCTGCCGTACTGGGTGCGGCCGGGAGAACTTCAATGGTCTCATCTGGACCAGGCATGGTGAATGAATACGCTGAGGATGGAGATGAGTGAGATGACTGTGTGTGGAGTGATCGCAATACGAAAGAGGGACAACAAGAGAAAAAGGAGAGGGGACATGTACTTGCTCATCCAGCTCGCAACTTAACAACAGCAATGAAAGTGGTAGCACCACTGCTGTTACGAAGGAAGGTAGCATAATGACCGGCATTGAGATGGCAAAAACAAGGCATACAAAACCAGTCTTTGTGGCTCCAACCAATTGCTAATGCAATGAGGACAGTGGTTGCATGCTGTATCAAGGTACGAGCCACTCTAGTTGGGATGAGGACTGTGGCACCTGCACATACGTGGATGGAGCTCACAGCACTGGCTGTCATGTCAAATATAGTGGTGGTAGCTGTAGCCATGGCAGAGGAGGTCATTATGTCATGTGCAGAAAGATTGACTGCTTCTTAAACAAGTAAAGAGATAAATGCTACCGCATCAGTGTATGCTACTGTAGTCCGGCCAACGGTAGTGTCGGTGGGGGCCTTGTTGACACTTGCCAAAGCGGCGAAGGTGGCTGGAGGTGGCGGCGAAGGATGCTGGTGCATTGGTGGCAACATCAAGCATAGCCTTGGCAAGACCAATTGAATCAGTGTGGGAGGGCAGCATTAGGACATGGCCTATCACCTTGTGGATGGTAGGGGCCGATGAGGTTTCTGTTGTACACCTTAGAGCTGCCTATGGAGTTGTTGGTTTTATGTCTAGAGGCGGAGAGGAGAGGTCATTAGTGTTGTATACTAAGTAGTCAATTCTATGCTCCCTTACCTCTTCAATGAGTTGGAGGTATTTACGCCGATAGTCAGATAAAAACATGGAAAATCACTGTGGCACGTGCGAGTCGTCAATTGGCAGCAGTGACACCCAGCGATCGATGTCCGGCCCCAACTGCTCACGTGCTCACCTCCTGGTTTATAGTGCATGGCAATTCAAGCTCGTTGTTGCACGTTCCTTCAAAGGATGGTGGAGAGGCCAACGTGGCTAGTGAGAAGTGGAGAGGGAGCAGTTGAGAGAAATGCAGTAAAGGCTTCATGCGCGATCTCCATCTTGAGGAAAATAGTTGCAAGACAAAGGTCCATCATTTAACATGCAGCATAAATGACTGCCTTGGCCTTTTCATGACTTCCATCAAATGAGATGCAATCAATAGGTTGTCAACATAGACTAGGATGGAAGTGAAACACTCAGCAATACATCAGAGAGATTGAAATTTGTTAATGTTATTGTGCACGTGGATAACACAAGTCAATATACTAGTGATCTCCTTCTTTTGGCACCAGGATGGCTGATTCAGGCTACCCTACTGCTCCTTAAGTTTGACGAGTAGAGTTTTGTGAATTTAATGATCCTTGATTTTGTTCAAATGTTTGGGCTTCAAATGAAACTGGTAGTTGATTTTGTCAGTACAGCAGGGGGTGGGCCCTTAAACTCAGTGATGGGTCCCAAGCATTTCCTTGGTGATCCTTAATCTCGACGATGGTGGCTCAAACGACGAACAGGTACCCTCTACGTCCATGTGGCTGCTGCAAGCCAACGTGACAACATGACAACGGGGTGTTTGGCAGGCACTACAGCACGACAGCGCCCGCCAAACACTTTTCTTGTCTCCCGATTCCCCCTGCTCCACTGCCACACTGATTTGCCATCCCGCTGCAACAAGCCTGCTTTGCATCGGGACAATGAACCAGCTCAACAGCGGGGCAATGGACAGCGGGATAGCGAGAACTGGGACAATGACGGACTTCATTGGAAGTGAGCACTGCTTCTTAAATTCCATTTTGTGTTCTTTTTAGCTTTTTCAATACTCATACTAAACTGCAAGGCATTTAGAACCTGGTAGCCTAGAAGGAAACCATGAATCATTGAACTTGAAAGATGTGCTTTGAAACTAATTTGGCGGCATGTTACATTAGACTAAGAAAAAAGAAAGAAATTTGATGGGGGAAAAACATTAATGTCAAAATCAAGGAACAGTAGGGTATACAAGGCCTTCCACATGAGCTAGACCTTTTCACCGACCCCAAAGCCGGGTGGATGGACCATGTATATGTCCTCCACGAGATGTCATGGAGGAACCCGTTGTTCACATCCACATAGTGTAGCACCCAATTGTGCTAAGCAGAAATTTAATGCCCGATCTTACATATGATAGGTGCAAAGGTCTCGGTGGAATCCACACCCTCAACATGTGAAAATCCCTTGGCCATCAAGCAAGCCTTGTGGCGATCCAGTGAGTCGTTAGTCTTCCTTTTTTTTAAAAGACCCACTTGGACTAGAGGTTGACAAGCTCATTGATACCATGCTCATGGATGGCTTTGAGCTCATCCTCACAAGCAGCATACCAAATGTATTCATCCTCAGTTGAGATCGCCTCCTTTAACATGTTTGAACGATGTGCCATTGTGGGAGAGCTCTGGGTTGCCAAGAAGCATACATCAAGAATCGTTCTCACCACAACAAGATCAGATGTAATTTCACAACCAACCGAGTAATCCTGGGAGGCAAGCTTCTGGATGATAATGAATGATGGGTGTAACTAAGTGTAGTTTTCCTCGAATCTCAGGCCAAGTGCATTTGTACCAAACTCGCCAATCTCAACATTGTGATTGGGGTGTCTAGGCACCAAGTCAGCAAATCGGTGAGTCCTAGTGGCCTGTGGTCAAAGACAACGGGCTTGCGAGTGTAGCCCGATGATGATGTGGTCACCTTGGGCTGTGGAGCAGGCGGTTGAGCATGAGCCGCGAGGGGGTGCAGAATTTCTGGGAATGTGAGAGGATTCAACTATGGAAGAGGTAGGCCTGCATGAGGCAGTCAGCTTGCACATAAGAGGAACAGACACAGGCACATGACTAGGTGTGCCTAAGGGGACTGCGATTCCCATGGGATCAGGTGTGCTAGAGGAGACTGACACAGGAATAGGATGAGGTGTGGCCGAGGGGAAAGACACTGGCATGGGATCAGTTGTGCTAGAGGGTACTAATAGAGGCACATGATGAGGTCTGCAAGAGGGGACAGACACAAGCACAGGATCAGGTACACCAATAGGGACCAATGAGGCCACAAGACCCACAACCTTGACAGCCGGATCGTCATCGTGCAGAGACCAGATCATTAGTGAGGAGGCCGGGGCAGACCCTTTCAAAGGTCCATACTCCTCCATCCGCCGGGAAGCCACACAGGTGGGAATGTGTTATGCTCTCTGCAATAGAATGCAAGACAGTTTGCACAAAGTAAGAGGCTCAGAGGAGAGGGCGTCTCAAGAATCAACGATACAATGGAGCACTGGGTCCTTAAATTGATAGGCCTTTGATCATGGAAAAACTGCGAGAGAGGCACACATGCGACCCCGAGGTGAGACCTTGGACCCCTATTAGTCCTCGGTGTACTAGGCACAAGCTAGGGACCCCCAGATGTGAGCAAGACCAATGCGTGATGGCTGAACCACGGCTTGTACAACATAGCATGGTCTAAAAGGGGCCTGTGAAGTAGGTGGTTCCAAACCCACGTCATGAAGGAGAATCTCTCAAAGGTAAAGGGCTCAGGAAAACTGTTCTCTGACCGTATACCAGAAACCACATCATCTATGGTGCAGTTCCCGTGCATAGACACATTGTTATGCCATGGCGTAGCTGGGACAAAGAGCTAATGAAAAACACCATGCTCATCAAACAAGGTGTCTGTCTCGCTTAGAAACTCACCAGCACGATTTGAGCGGGACATATGGGGTGTGTTAGTGCTCAACCATCACCAGCCACAAGCGTTCCGCAAGGACGACATCTTTCTATCGGTGGAGACTATGGACCCACCGTATCCGGATGAGCTCATCAATCAAGTTGAGAATAAATTGATCCCAAAACGAGGCCGACTCAAATGGGAGGGGGAGGATCAGGTCTGAGTGGATCAACTCGAGCGGACATAGTGCTTGGAAAGTTGGGTTGGGGCAAGTGCGGAGATGCTTTTTACCTTGAGCGCAGAAGAGGCAATCCCTCTTGGGTGGCTTCTCCAAAAAATCTGCATCAATTCTAAGGGCCGGCTGTGTCCAAATGAGTTTGGACGTAATGATTGAGCTCTCATGGCAAAGGTGAAAATGGAGCAAGAATTGGTGAGAGAACAACTGTGACTAATACACATGCAGAAGGAGAGGAAAGAGAGGGGGCATAACGAGACACACGATATAGATCATCCGCAACCGTGGCATAGAGCACAGTGGCACAAATTTTGCAAGCAGTGGCGGTGGAAGAGCCAACGGAGAAATTGATAGAAAGACCCATCTCCGTGCATGCACAAACATAGAGTAGGCTGAGCTAAATATCAAGGACAAAGAGATCATCAGAAATGTACAAGGGGGAAGACGAACCATCAGACCACACAACCCCAATCCCTTGAGCAGGCAAGGATTGATCTGATCTCATGCAAAAGGACCAAACAGACCCAACAGGGTTGAGAACTACGAAATCACTACGATGACATGTTATGTGATGGGTGGCACAGGAGTCAATGATCCAGGCACCAATCGCCTCAAGAGTTGTCGCTGACACTGAAAAACAGGCCATGAAATACTCCGCCTCTACTGGATTATCAGCTATGGACTTGGAAGAGTAATGAACAGAATAAATCTGACTCTTCAAACCAAGTGGTGCCTTCAGATCCATCCATGTACAAGCCAACGGAACTTCCCACAAGCATCATGACAAGCAATAATGTAAAATAGGAACGGGTGTTTATGGACTACTTGACACTGACAACACACTTGCACCTCCTTTAGTGCAAAGCGTAGGCAGCTGATGAAACTCCGCAATGGTGTAATTCTATGGATCCTGGTCCTAGGAAGTGGAAACCTCCGCTATTTATCATGGTCATAGCGCAATCTGCTTGTGTTGTGCTGGAAGACGTCCCGCTACGGGAGTGAGGCCTGGAGGCTGCATGTGATCCTCTCCCAGTCAGAGGGCTGTAGATATTCAGTGTAGTGATGATCCCCACTGTATTTTAGCAGTGGAAACAACGTCTACTGGCACTGCTCATTGGCTACTGCTACTCCTGTCACTTTCCCTTGACACATTTATTTTCCCCGTCATCCACTGTGTAACCGTTGCAATGCCATAAGCCTTTCCTCTCGGGATAGAGGGAGATGAGGAGGAAGTGCAAGAGGTAGGGCTAGAAAACTGGACAGAGGCATCGGAGGTTTCACAGTAACTGTTGCAACAAGCGGGTGCTCCTTACAAGTGCAAGATGCCTCATAGGTCAATGTTGCCTTAAGAAAGTAATGATGAGCCCAAGGGAGGAGCTGAAGTGACTCAGGCAACTCAAAGAGGGTGACACGATCAAAGTAAGGGAAGAGCTTCACATGGTCCAGTCTTATGCCTGTCGTGATGGTGCTAAGTGCTCACAGCTGCATCCTGCCAGAAGTCGAGATGTGTGTGTTGATGCGCATGGCATGCCGCCGATGGTCAGTTGTGAGCGGCGAGGGACCGCGACGAAGGGAGTAGAACTCATGTTGCTGAACCTTCCTCGCTGCATGGATTGCTGCAAAAAGCACTGTCAGAGCCAAATCCTAGCCCTGACTTGGGTCCGCTCTGGTCCTGGTGCATGTCCTACCCAGGTTGGGGTTAAAGGTGACAACAATCTCCTCTCGCATGGCGTAGAGTGGACCATGCACCACTCTTATTGTTGTCTAGACTTGACCAGCGTTGGCGGTATGGTACTGACTATGGTAGTAGGGCCAGATGTCCTCCAAGTCAGCCCAGTCCTGAAACAAGACCTCCCATCATTCAAAGCTTGCAACGTAATCAAAGAAAGATGGAGGAATGGGCTCATAATGCCTGAAGAGGAGGAAGCTGAGGGTTACGTTGTCCCCTTGCCTTTGTTACTGCTCTGCAGCATGGGTGTCGCTTAGTATGAGTCGTGACGGAAAAGTCGTTAGAATGAGAAACCGTCTGCGTTTCTCAAGGAGTTAGCTTGCTGACAATTATTTGATGCTTTGATACAAAAATCTGACAAAGGAAATGCTGATGTTAGCAGCCCCTCAGCTTATGTGATCAAGGAGTGGCTCATGTCAGCAATTTCAATGCTCACGTCAGTAGCTCAGAGGTCTGCTTCAGCGTCCTCTTGCGGAATCTTTGAGAGGTCACGGGAGGGGTTGACATCGTCAATCCCTCTCTCAGCAGCAGTGGTAGCTCTGCCATCGATTACTACGGCTACTACTACTGTTGCTGCTATGTAGCAGTAGTGCAACAGCACAACTGCACAACTGCAATGTGCGACCCACGCCCCACGTAGCTGATGTGCGCAGTACCTATGTAGCAGCTACTACTGGGCTATGCTGTTGTTGTCATTACCTTATGCAGCCACACAACTGCTTAGTAGTAGCTGCCGTGGGCAGTAGCTGGAAAGCCAGTGTTGTTGCTCTAGTTGCATTGGTGTTGTTGCTGTTGCTATTGCTCCTGTGCTTCTTTTGTCATTATTGCTACTACTTTTTACAATGCTGCTGCTATGCGATCCTGCTCTTGCATGCTAATTCTGTTGTAGTACTACTTTTGTTACGTTACTATTGCTGCTATAGTGATGCTACTGCCATCACTGCTACTGCTGCTATTGCAATGGTGCAACTGTTCTTGTTGGTATTTCTAGTACTAAATTATTACGTGCAGCTAGTGCTATACAATGCAAATAACTCTACTAATCACTGCTGCTAGCTGTTGCTACTACTCAGTACTATTGCTGGCCGCCACTGTTGCTGTTGTCCTCTACTACTACTACTGTTACAACTCAACTGCAACTGCTATTGAAATTGCATTGTTGGCGATCTATGGGGATGCTGTTGCTGTCACACTAGTGCTCCTCCTCCCATGGAAATGCCACATTGCTTCTTCCGGTCCCACCTTTACTAAAGGCGGTCCCAAGGTGATGCCAATGCTGTTGACATCACGATGATGTCTCTGTTTGTTTGTGTGGCTTCCACTTGTCACGAGCGACGCCCGTGGTGATTATCCGTATACCCCGTATTTGTGGTATGGAGTTTCAGTATAGGAGAGCACGACGACATGATCCCTGATGCGGACACAGCTGGCGCTAGAGCACCGAAGAGTGGTGGCTCCATGTACCAACAGCTGCCACACAGCTGCCACGACATCCCGAGTGCTTGCTGGGGTCCTTTGCTATTTCTTTGCAGACACTAGAAATTTTTCGGTGGATTGGCTCTCGAGCTCGATTTGCATGTTTTGGATTGCCTCTCCACCGATCAATGCCGGACTTGTGCCTGTGACCAGTCGTAGCATCCTGCTTGAGATTTTGAATCTCTACGTTCAGACGGTGATGCATTTGGATACCTATGCGCATGTTTATAGCCAAAACAATAGTTTTGGGCTGGTTTCAGGACAAGCTGACACTGTTGCTTGCGTCACCCGTCGTGCGCCGCGGCAGCTATTGATGGTGTATGCTTGTCAGTTGTCATCTCTCTTTGCAATTATGTTCAGTTTGAGCTTCCTGATACTCTGTACGTGTCCCTACCAAGACACTTGCAGTTCCGTGCATGACTTGTGACTCTCATCACACACTAACTTAGTGCTGACGCTAAGTTAAGTGGCAAGAGGTTAGGAAGGTACCAAGAAGTTTCTCATGGTATCAGAGCAAACGAGCCATAGCTCGTTATGTTGTGCAGTAGGGACGCAGTAGTAGCAGTAGTGAGTGGCAGCAGTGGCAGCCACCCATAGCACCGTAGGGAAGCAGCCACGGTAACAACTTGAGTAGTAGCGGTAGCGAGAAGTAGGGGCAGCGGCAGTAGTAATAGTAGCGGCCGCGGTGGCAAGCAGCTGTAACGTGTCGCCGTAGCTGCATACGCGCGCAGCATTAGTAGCACGCACAACAGAGTCAGCTACAGCCGCAGCAGCTACCGCTGCCACTCGATTACAACACAAAATTGCCCCATAGCTTCATGCTCCAAGCAAGCTCAACCACGGGGCAAGCTTGCTCAGCTAGCTCACTCGACGAGCTCGCTCAAGGCGAGGGTTGAGCGAGACAAAGAAAAAAAAAAGGGACAGGGGGTTTCCTCAAGTGGGGCAACTGAGAAATACCCCGAGGTGGGGTACCCCACAAGCACCGAGTGTTCGATGAACAAAAAAAAGGAAAAAAAAGGGGTGCCTCCTGCTCCCTTTATTTTTGGGAAGTGAGTTTTTTTCTTGTATTATTTTACCTTTTTGTATGGCTTGAGGCCACCACCGTCGGCTGACAATGGGAACCACTGTAGCAGCAGCCGTCGTGAGGGTTGCAGCAGTAGCAGCAGCAGCAAAGGCGGCTTGAGGCCACAGTCATTAGCTGACGAGGGCACCCGGTGCAGCATCTGCTGTAGCAAAGGCGACTTGAGGTCCCACGTCACGATAGTTGCGCCATCGCTACCGTGTGGTGGTAGTGCAACATTATAGCAATATACTGTGGCTGAGGTTGTGGCCATGATTGACGACATCGCAGCCTGTCTGAGAGACGTTGATGCATTCGTATACCTCTACTTGGTGCTTTTCGCCACAGGGATGGAGTGTGTAGGACTATCACCCACGCTAAGCTCTCGACATGAGCTACGTAGTGTGGTCGTGGATGTTGCTAATGTCGTGGTCTGCGCCTGAGCCTCAGCCATAGCAGCCGCCACAGGCATAGTGGTTGATGCAGCCGTGTCACGCGCCCCACTTCTCTTCAAGGTTCTTGTGCTACTACTATCGAGATAGGCAGCATGGCTGGTGCCAGTGCCGACAGCACCCTCCTGGGTGGCATCCCCCTAGGGTACGATCCTCCCCACCTCCTCCTTCGGTGGATACGTCACCAGGCGATGCCACAACTCTTGTGCATGGGGATATGGCAGCCCTCCACATGGAGGTCCGGAACCTCAAACGCATGGTCCATCAGCTCCTTGACCACATGACTTTTGAGCATGCTGCCACTCCGCCGCTGATGTCACTTCCGACTTTATCTTCATCCTCCTCCTGATCCTGTATCCCTTCCTTCGACGATGCTGGTATGCCAGATCTCTCATCTACATCCGTCGCCCTCCGCTTTGTTTTGGAGGCTGTGGGCATCGTAGTGATGGACATGCTCTCAACCCTTGGTCGTATCGCCCGTGCTTGCACTCGTTATGTGTGACAGCAAGCTGCTCTTCTTGCACGTCGCGCACAGGCATCACCACCAGATGTGGCTGTGGGAGGAGTCACAGGTGATGAGACCCCTTGTCTCCTGTTCTCGGCTTGGTCTGCCGAGTCCCCATGGCTCCTGCCGAGGTGTTAGTTATGGGAGAATGGTTTGTCCACTGATGACCGCGGTGGAGCTCGGCATTGGTGAGGCGACTGTTGTGGAGCGCAGGATGGTTGAGGCGGATGATGCTACACAGCAAGCTCAGTTAGTGGAGATTTTGGGGGGGGAAGACGTCCGCCCCAATAGATACTCATCGTTAGAGAAGGATTGGTCCAATGCTCAGTCTGGGATGGAGATGGTAATCGTTGATGCCTTGGCGGATGACGTGACGACGGCCAATGCACAATTTGTGCCTAACGATGTGCATGCCCCGCATTAGCTAGTGTGGAGACAGCCGCCATCGTGCCAGGAGCAGCAGTAGGAGGAGCAGGTGATGTAGATGTTGATGTTCGGCCCACAGCAGACGCCCTGGTAGTGCTGGCAGATAGTGCTGGGCAACAGGAGCAGGTGATCGACCGCTAAGACGAGGCATACTTCCTCTTTTAAGACCAGTCATCCGATGTGGAGTGGTCAGACGTAGAGTCGGAGGCAGACGTAGAGGCCTAGTGCGCTGACGTATTTACAGTAGCCACCGCATGAGCACAAGGTGGCCCCTCGGTGACAGCAGACGTCCACGTGTATGACATGTTGGCAGTAGCAGATGAGCTTGCACCTATCATCCTTGAAGGTGTGGCTTCCATGGAGGATGCAGAACGAGCTGCGGATCTCCGGCTCATGGCTGCCTTGACCGCTATCGTTGACACAACTACACACATCAGAGCTACTTTTCTTGTACCTGAGCGCCTACGCTCCGCAGTTGATGAGTAGGATGCAGTGGTAGCTCGAGCGGAGGCGCACGTGCAGAGTCTCATGGCTGAGCTACAGGAGGCCAGCAACCGCTATTACACCGTGGATGTTCCAGCACGACGCGTTGTTGAGGAGTGTGTGGAGGATGTACACCAGCGTCTTGAGGCAGCTGAGTGGTCTCTACAGGATGCACGTCCATGACAGGTTGTCCTCCAGCAGCAGGTGGATGATGGGCTGCACACCAGGGGTCACGACGAGCACCACAACACTGATCGCAACTTCGATGACCGCGACGACGCCGCGGATGCAGATGAGCCACCACATAGATTTTTTAGGGCTATGGGAATGGCCGATGCGAAGGCACCTGCTACTCGTGACACACCTGTCGCTCGACTGTCATCTCGTTGCTCGACAGCAACGATGGTGCTTTGGGATGAGGATATATGCAAGAACATCCCACCAGCATTGTCGTCACTCTTGCTATTGCTATGCAAGGATTTGTGGCCATGGGGGAGCCGTGCTCTCTCCTCAGGGATTGTGTTGGGAGCAGCCATCGGCTTTGCTCATGCTGTTAGCCTCTATCGCCCAGGGGGAACATTAGTGTGTGGGCTTTGACCTGACACCCTTATGAGCATAGCATGCTTAGCTTGGATTTGGCATAATGTTCTGGTCGAGGCCATGCTAGTCAAGACCGGCGAGCCTGGTGACTTGTACCGGTGTGACGTGGAGACCCATTGCCTCCATGTGTTATGTATGCTCCATGCATGCGAGCAGGTGTGGTAGAGGCCCGGTCCCCGGAGACATGTTCCAAGGTCATAAGGAGACCTTTTTCTTTTGTACCTCTTGTGTGATGTTTGGCACATGGGTGTGTATGTCTAGCACGGTTGAGACCCTGGCACTTGGTGAGTAACACCACTGTCATGAGGAGGCCTTTTATTTTCACTGGTGTTTACGACAGACAGTGAGTGTAGCCTTGCACTCGTCATTGTGGTGACCACTATCTCAGCCAAGGGGAGTGTTGGTTCACAGACCAATACTCCCCCATGACCCAGAGCCGACGCATATGAGCACAATCTCATGGGCACCACATGTGTTTAAAGATGTGACAAACAACTGTACACATGCACAAAAAAACCAATCATCTAGGGTCACTAGGAAGACACAACAGTCCCACTGCATGCACGGCTGCCTTGAAGACATTATTACCGATTTCCTTCATCAAGAAGTCAACTCTCTGCTGTCGTGTGTCGACCCAAATGATCCGTTCATTACGTGCAGTAATGCGCTCACGCACAAAGTGATGCTCAACATTGATGTGCTTCGTGCGTGTGTGATGCATGCCATCATGTTTGGCGATTGCTTTGGTGCTCTGGTTGTCACAGTGCAACATGATACAACGGATAGGAACGCACAGTTTCTGAAACAAGTGACAAAACCAAACACTCTCACACGTGCCAGCGCCAAGAGCAACATACTCCACCTCACTGGAACTGCGTGCCACACAACCTTGTTTGCCACTTTTCCATGACATAGCGGACCCATCAACTAGGAATATGTAGCATGTATGGCTGCGAGCATCAGTGTCATGGGCCCAGTCACTGTCTGTGTAGCCATCAACTACAACTGACGGCTGTGCCCGATTGCACAGACCGGTCCGGGCAGTGGAGAGGGCGTACGTGACAACATGTCGTACAACCTCCAGGCGTTTTGCTCAAGGGCACTGGGAGAACTGGGCCAGGAAGTTCACAAGGAAGGCGACATCCGCTCTGGTTCTTGTCGCCAGGTACATGAGCGACCCGATGACGCGGAGATAGTCCGTCATGTAGAATGCATCCCCCAGCTTATACACGTCCAGGGTCTTCAGCAACCTCTGCCTAGCTGGTGTCATAGGCATCAACTCTGTTGGGGTGGAAAAAAGTAGGGAGGCAAAGCGCTCTCCCACGCTATAAATATACGTAGCCTGGTACACATGAAGGGTGCAACGCAATCGGTCACGCTCAAGCTCCATGCCCAAGAAGACACGAGCATGCGCAAGGTCTTTCATCTTGTAAGTGGACTGCAGGAGGGTTTTCACCGACTTGAAAGCATCCTGGCTAGGCGATACTATGAGTAGGTCGTCCACATAGACTAGGACAGCCACGAACGACGCAGAAGGTGGAGTCACAAAGAGTGATGGATCCACCGTACTAAGCCGGTACCCCCCTTTCCGGAGGGTGGACGTGATCTCCTGGTTCCACCACCGAGGCGACTACTTCAAGCCGTAGAGGGTCTTTCGCAGCCACCAGACTCTGTCAGTGCCATTGGACAATCCTAGAGGCTGAACCATGTAGATCTCCTCATCCAGCTGTCCGTGTTCGAACACATTGTTCACGCCCATCTATTCAAGCTACCAGTGATGGTGAGCAACAAGACTAAGCAGCACTCTCGTTGTGGTGTATTGTCCGACTGGTACAAAGGTTTTGTCAAAGTCGATGCCCGGGACATGGGAGAACCCCTTTTCGTAAGCCTCACCTTGTACTTGTCCAGAGCGTCATTGGGTTTGTACTTTCGTTGGAAGACCCAACGAGCGTCAATGGCCTTGCAACCGGGCGGCAAGTCAATTAACTCATAGACCGCATGGTCATCCAGAGCGTTCAACTCATCACACATGGCGGCCTCCAACTATTGGGTGTCAGTGGAAGCACATGCTTGACGCACCGTGGTTGGCTTAGGAGGTTGAGCAGTGGTGGCTGATGCAGCGTGACACTCTGCAATACTGCTTGAAACAGCCACCTCGAATGCGTGTGCATGCTCTCAGGCAAGGTGCACATAGCCAAGGGCAGAGTTGGGGTGGAAAACCCCTGTGGCCAAGTCCAGGGCATCCATGCCACTAAGGAGGACCGGAGACTGCCCAATCTGAGACTGTGGGGGACGTGCTGGGACCGCAGTGACAGAGCGTTGAGGGGACAATCAAAGGAGACAAGAGCAGGGCCGGTGGTGGTCAGTGGCGGAGATGGAGTGGCTACATGTGGAAAGGAAGAGACAGTTGAGGTGGCCACCGGAGGCGTGACCAGACTGAACGGAGAAATAGGTGAGGGGATTGCAGCTGACTGGACAGAGTCCGTGACAGGAGAGGTCAGGGCAGCGGGGGAGCTGCTGGAGGATGGGGAAAAAACAGGTGCATAACCGGACAATGAGGGCCGCAAACTGGGTGCCGGACCGGATGACGAGGATTGCAACGAGGATGAGAGCTGCGGTGTAGTAGTAGGGACAGTCCGGGTGGCACGACCGACTACCCCCTCCCCCCTCAGCCAAGAGACGGGCAGGAGAGAGAAGGCAGGGGGCAAGCGACTGAGGTCACGAAGGAAGACAGACTCAAAGGACAAGGCATTGCGGGATTTGATGACGCGGTGACGAATGGGATCCCAGTCACGCCAGGCCTTAGACTGGGCGGACACGCCCAGGAAGGGACATAGGCTGCCACGAGGAGACAATTTGGCGTCACGGAAATCCCCGGGGAGCCAGACGAAAGCAATACTGCCCCAGAGCCGAGCAAGGTGTAGGTCAGTGCGAGTGCCGTACCAGCGTTCACAGGGTGTAACCGTCTGGGGAAGAGGACCGTGGGGGACGCGGCTCCAGATCCACGTCATGTAGCTCGTTGCCTCAAAGGCAAAGAGCGGGGGCAGGCCAGACTTGGACAAGAGGGTGCGGACGCCGTCAACCAATGTCCGATTCCAATGCTTGGAGACTACGTTCTGCTGGGGTGTGTACGGAGCAGAGGTCTCCAGACACACCCTGCAGGACTCAAGGAGACAGGTTCAGCCTGAACAAGCCAGGACTCGATGACGGAGCAAACATCGCTCTTCTGAGGAAGGACGAACACCCAACAAAACCGAGAGAAATCAGTGAGGCACAAGACATAACGACCAACGGTCATGGGGCAAATGACCCATGACATCCGCATGGACACAATCGAGCGGGTGGGAGGACTGAGAGTCAGACGAAGAGAAAGGGGAGCGATGTATTTTTCCTTGCGCACAGTCAAGACAGGTAGTGGGGCAAGGAAATCAGACATATAGAGATTGATAGTAGGCTGAAGGCGAAGCATGCTGTGAATGGCATCAGAATGAACATGACCATGGCGACGATGGAAGAGACGGACAAGGTCAGGAGAGAGGGATGGAGCGACGTGAGCAAGCACAGACCCCAGCACGAAGGAAGAAAAAGAGGCATGCAAGGGAACACGATAAAGCTTGCCACATTGCATGCCACGTAAGTCAGGACAGCTAGAGGGACGAAGAAAAAAAGTGTCAATACCACGGCTGGTAGTGAAGTCCATACCTTGGTCATCAAGGGACAACACAGACGGCAAGCTGAGCTTGAGCGAAGGCACGTACAGAACATCAGGCAAGTACAAGGCACCATTGGGACAGACAAAATTGACAACCCCAACGTCCTGAACGGGAAGCAACTGACCAGACCCTGTACAGATGAAGAGGACAGACCCGACTGGACCCAACGAGACGAATGAAGAGCGGACATACGTCATGTGATGGGTGGCCCCGGAATCGAGGACCCAAAAACCACTAGAGACATGGACAGAGGGGAGAACACTAGAGGTGGCGACAGTTCCAACGGAGGACAAGGAGGATACGGGTGGCTCATAGAGGGAGAGAAAACAAGGAAGGAAGACAGACTGTTAGTGCTCAATCCACGAGACGGACACATTCAACGTGCCCAGATGGTGACCGGGGGGGTCCCCACAAAGGACACTGTCCGTCTGACACACGAGATCTCTGGCCGGCGATGCAACACTCTCACCTCCCTGATCGCGAAGGCGCAGAAGCTGAAGAAGGGACTGCTCCAATTGGTGCTTCCGATCACCATGATCACCGTCCACCGACGCCGGCGGGGCCAGAGTGGATGCATCCAAGGAAGAAGGGAACCACGGTGGCGTGATGTACGCAGAAGAGGGAGGACCCACATAAGTGGGTGCACCAGATGGAGGAGGCCAGCCCAGGGGGTAGGGACCAGGAGGCGGAAAGAACGGCACACCAGTGGTAGAGTGGACGGGAGCATAGGTGGTGGCAAGCGGACGCGAAGAGGCCGTGGATACGGTGGGCGAAGGAGCTGAGGAGGAGCTAGATGTGCAAGCCGAATGAGTGTGCATGGCCTTAGCAAGACGAGAAATCGTCTAGAGGGGAGAGACAGAAACGGGCAAAATGCTCAGAGGAGTCGCAGTTCCAGCACACGACGGCACCAGGAGCCCGGCATGAAGTAGCTTTACCCTTGTCCTTCCCTTTGCCTTTGCCCTTGCTATTGTCCTTCCCACGGCCCTGGGAGGGAAGGGCGGAGGTAGTAGCGGATGAGGGAGACAAGGAAATGGAGGAGGAAGGAGCAGAGGAAGAAGCGGGCATGGCAGTGGTGGTGAGTGCAGCAATACCCGTGATGGCGGAGTGGTGGAGGTGCTTGTTCTGAAGGCTGGTCCACCAGGCAGCAAGACGCTCAGAGGTGAAGTCCCAGAGAGCCCCTACCCCAGGCGGCAACCTTGGTGGAACTGGCTGTGAGGCAAGGCGCCGCAGCTTTTAAACTTTGATGTCGGGAAGAAGGTCGGAAAGTTCCAAGATGAGGCCGTTGACCATGGTGAGGACATCAAAGAGCTGGCCAGGCGCTACGATGTCAAGCTTGCAAAGGAGCTTGAGATAGCGAGCCCAGTATGCATCAGCGGTCTCATTACCACGCATGAGAAGCGCATTGAGATGGATTGTGAGCGCGCTCTAAGCGATTTGGCCAGTGAAAAATGTGCGGCGACGCAGCATGGCATATGCGCCAACTGGGTTGGCTAGACAATGGACAACGGGGTCAGCATTAAACGTGCTGACATCATCAATCAGCGACTCAGGAGTGGCAGCAATGAGGGCGCGCACAACATGGGCATGCTCATCAGCAAGGTGATTGAAGGGAGCAACAGCTGGGGAGTAGTACTCCCACAGCTGCTCCCCTCGAGCCAAGTGCTAAAGCGTACCTCCAAGGAGGTGAAGGCGAGCCTAGAGGAGAGGGAAGGCGGCTGCAAGAAGAAGTCATGGTTGCACGGCGCAGGAGGAGGGGCAGCTACAGTGGGGTGACCAGTCTAACCAGTGGCAGAAAAAACTGGAGGTAGAGGGTGTGCGAGCGGCAAGAGAGGCATTGGCACCAGCACGTGGGACAGCACACGCGGTAGGGAGGCGACGCAAGACCATAGCGGCGAATTCATCAGCAAAGTCGAACGATTTTCCTTTGCCACCTTAAGGCAGCTTTCAGCCTCCTGTTGAGCCTTGCGAGCAAAACTCACCTGATGTTTAAGGGAATAAATGACTGAATCGTCGTCACCAGACATGGTGACGACGTGAGGGCTCTTTCTGGCCACTACCACACATCCTAACATCGCTTTCGCTGTCAACCTCCTCGCTCATTTCTTGCTGGCTCCACGTGCACGAGCCCTTCATGCGGCTCTGCGAGTGGTGCGGTACGTGGTCTCCACGCCGTACCTCGGACTCTGCTTTCGTCGGCAGTGTTCAATGGTCCTTGACAGCTACATTGACAGCGACTGGGCTTGGAGCCCACATGGACGCAAGCGTACTGGCTACGTGTTCCTGCTCGACGGTACCGCTCTGTCTTGGCGTAGCGGGAAGCAGGGCTGCATCGCATGTAGCTTGTTGGAGGCAGAGTACATTGCTTGGGGCGTAGGGGCTGTTGAGGCGATATGGCTACAACGCCTGTTTCTTGAGCTTGGTCAGTCTGTGCCCGCCATTGTGCTTCGTTGAGACAACCAGAGTGCTCTCGCCATTGCGGAGAACTCCGGTGTCTTTCACGCTCACACGAAGCACATTGCGGTTGAGCATCTCTTTGTGCATGATCTGGTGGAGCGACAGGTGATCTTCGTCATATGGGTTGGCATTGATATGCAGCGTGCTGATTTCTTGACGAAGGCAATGGCTCATGGAAAGTTCCTGGTAGCCATTCGTTCTGTTAGGCTTCGCCCCACGCCTGAGAGTGGTTGAGTGTGGTATGTGTGTCTGTGTCCCATCTGTTTTACACACACTATTGTACTTGTCCCAGTGATGCACGTGCATGGATATGCGTGTTGGTTTTTGCTCTCATTGTGCTCTGTTGTGTCCTCCCGGCTTGTGTACATCGGCGTGCAGATGACTGACGGCAAGACTCGACGCTAATGGAGTGTCGTCCGGTGGAGCCGACACACGCTGAGGTCTTCTCGCAGTTCGCTGGAGCCTCCTCTCTTCGGCGACGTGTTCAGCTCCATCGGCAGGCCTCCTCGGCGGTCCTGCTGCCGGTGGTCACGGCCACCGCAGTTGTTGTCTGCATGCGTCCAGCGCGTCCTATCGCGTCTGCATCGTCATGCGCTGCCTAGGGTCCTTGTTGCCTGTTGCATGGCCCTGTTCGGCATCATAGACCATCGTAGGCACTACTTAGGTTCAGGCCGCCATAACTCCTCGCTACTATTTTTCTAGCTGAGTCTGACCTCACGGCTGCGTTTGCAGCGTGGGTATTATGGTATGGTCCAATTTTCAGGCAAAACGGACGACGCCCGGGTTTTGGGCTGTTGGCCGTCTGGCAGGCCTCACCGAGAAAATCTGCCAGCCTGAAAACAGGTAATTTCTGATTGGCTGGTGAACTGAGTAACAAGCTCTACAGAGCTGGGGGGGAGGCTAGTTCTTGGAGGGGTCTCCCATTGTGTCTTGTTGTTCATTGCTAATCAGTGTTTTCCAGTTTTCAGCTGCTTTCTGGCACTAACACTGGCGCGCGCACTTCTGAGTAACAAACCCAGAGCTTCCAGACTTAGGCTCTTTAGCAGCAGACTGAGGGGGCAGCAGACTTAAGAAACGAGCGTGGAAGCCCGCACGCTGCATCAACAACGCATGTTGCCCCAACCTGCCGCTTAGATTTCTAACTATGCGTACCATCGGGTCATGGGGGAGTGTTGTGATTTATGACGTTCTTGTACAGTCTACTGTGACTGCTCCGCCGTGTCCATACTCGTGGAGATCCCTGAGGCGGGCCGTGGTGACACCAGTGCGACGACTGACGGCGGACTACCAGCTTGGAGCTGGCCGACTACCGTTCCACAGCCCCGGACACTGCCGGGACTTCGTGGTTTTTTATTGCAGTTTACAGGAGTCTTTCGGCGGACAGGTCATGAGCCCGATTTGCATGTTTTTTCATTGTGTGTCCACCGTCTGATGATGGATGGATGCATGTGACCAGTCGTAGCGTGCATCTTGTGATCTTGCACGTCTTGGTTCAGACGGCGTAGCATTCGGACATGTGTGCGCAGAGTTATGGCCAAAACAGTGGCTTTGGGCCGGTTTTAGGACAGCTCTTGGACCGCCGCGCGCGACAATCGCTGTGCGCCGCGGCAGGTATTTATGCCATGGACCTGTCATTTGTCATCTCTCTTTGCAAATGCTATTGAAGCATTCAGACACTTTGCCTTGTGTCCCCTAGCCAAACTCTTGCCGTTGCGTGCACGACTTATGACTGTCGTCACCATCTGATCAGGCACTGACGCCTGGTCAACAGGAGTGTTGCTAGGAAGCTTCCTTGCATCTTCTCAGAACCCCCATAGGAGAAAGGTGGGGAGACGCTTACCAGTCTGTGTCGAGCAGTCCGCCTAGATGATGCTACTGTGGGCGCAGAAGCTCGGTCACTGCTCATGCCTTGGCATTAGGGATCTGCACGAGTATGTACATGGCCGAGTGGTCACAGTAAACTGTACAGGTCAACAGGAATGTCACAATCACAATCAGTGGTCAGAGTAAACTACATTGTAACATAGAACAGTACCTTGGGGTCGACTTCAAGGCAGATTGACTTTCTGCTGCACACAGCCTGCCTGGCTTTGAGTCAGTTATTCTTGCTAACCGTTTGTCACCTGTCATGTTGGCATAAAAGTTGTCCCTCAGAGAAACTGTGCACATCTCTTGAGAAATGTGTTTCCTGTTTTTCATGTTTTGCCATGCTTATGAGCATGAGTGTCAACCAGGACTGTCGCCTTATCGACAACAGGAATGCTGGGAAGCTCATTTGCACTAGCTCTCCCCCTAAAGGACATGGCAGATTTCACCTGTCATGCTCAGAGCCAGCAAGTGCAGATGACCCTGAGAGGTTTACCCACCAAGCCCACACAGATCCCCATCAGCTCCGCCTTGTAGCTTCGTGACAAGCAGTGTCCCAGGATTCGGAAGAAGATCTGGTGAATTGTATATCATTCGTATGGTAGAGGGGTTGCCCATTTCCCAATCCCACATCAGGTACTCAACATGGAATCGTCAATTAGCCTTGAGCCCGGCACCAAAGTACATACACTTGTCCCAACCTGCTATAAACTCTAAAGGTCCTGCAAAAGCAGGTGCCCCTTGTGCTGTGCAGAGTCAATTTCTACAGACTTTGATACATCAACTCTTTTCTTCCCTACCAAGGGGAAGCCCTACCTAGCAGGTTAGCACCCTGTTGCAGCCAGACATTCAACAAGCCGCACGCAAGCACAACGGTACATTCGTTACGTGGCCCATTCATTTCTGTCTCCATGCAACCCCCTCAAGCCATTGTTCTTGCGCCTGCAATCGCCGTTGCTGGCACATCAGCAGGCGTTGCACTTGTTCTTGCTCCTGCGTCACGTCCCCAACCCTCCTTCCACTCCGCAGGTTCATCCGCCAGGCACGTCCTCACCAGGCCCCATTGCCTGTCCAGTGAAGCTGAGACCAGCCGTCTGCTCTGGGAGTTCAACTCCCTGCACATGGAAGAGACCGAGACGGTCACTGCCTACTGGCAGCGTGCAGAGGACATCCTTCGTCGTCTTGACACATCTGGTCCTCCTCCTCTGTTCGCGCTTCTCACAATCAAGCGCGGCGCCACCAGCGCGTACGCGGACGTCTTCGTCCACTACCCCCAAGACGTCCTCTCCACCATGGCAGCCTAGGGCACCCTCATGCCCTGGGTGTACGAGCTCTTCCTCCGCATTGAGGAAGCTCGCCAGGAGTCCCAGCTCCATCGCATGTAGGCTCTTGCATCCCCTGCCGTCGCCTCACCTGTCGTTGCCTCCGTGGCCGACGCCTCCCCCGCCGTAGCTACCTCCTCGTCCTCGGTAAAGAAGAAGAAGCACCGGAACAAGAAAGGCAAGGGTCCGTCGCAGCAGCAGCAGCAGCAAGAGTCGTCGACCGGGTCCAGCGGTGGTGGCTCGGTCTGCCACAACTGTGGCCAGCCCGGGCACGGATGGTACACATGCCCTTTCCTGACAGACAAGGCGCGCGTCATCGCCACCCTGCATCGCCAGCGGGGGCGCCGTCTTGCCTCTGCCACTGTCGCTACTGCTGGCCCTGACACTCCAACCTCGTCCAGCAGCTCCGCCACTCCGACAGCTCCGCCAGTCCCACAGACACCCGCACCACAGTAGTACTACTCATATCCATCGGCGCTTCCGCTTCCTTCGCCAGCTCCGTCCTTCTACTACCCGGGCTCAGGCGCCGTCACTCCGCACTCCGCCTACACTCCCGGGCCGTCCTCCCGTGAGCGTTTGCTGGAGCAGTACATCGTGCTCCAGCTTGGCCTGCCTCGCCCTCCTCCCGAGGGAAGTGCGAGTTGCGTCACCTCCTGCCCTCCCGCCCAGTACTGCATGACTGAGACTGAGCTGCGGTCCTACCCCGTTTCTTTGTCTGTCTCATCGTCTCACGTAGTATCCTCCATCCCCTTCCTAGACGACATTGCATGGCTTGACAATTGGCAGTATTGTTTTGTGCCCCCTTCCACCACGTTTGCATCCCTTGCTTGCTGCCATGTGACCGTTAGCGATCTCGCGACCCCTGTCCAGGACCCTGCTCACACCTGGATCATCGACTCCGGGGCCACACATCACACGACGGCCTCTCGCGAGGCCTTCAGTATGCCTGGTCCTGTAGGCGATGTCTCCGGTGTTCGGACGGGCTCCGGACAAGTGTTGCAGGTCCGTGGTGTTGGCGTCGTTTGTTTTCTTGGTCCTGCCGGTGACGTCTTTCTGACCGATGTCCTCTTCATCCCGGGTCTTGAGCTCAGCCTCCTGTCCGTGACTACCCTTGACAGCATGAGCATGGACGTTGTACACTCGCGTGGTGTTGGTACTGTGTCGTTGCGTCTGTCTGTGTGTCTTGTCGTACTACACGCCACCGCCCGTGGCAACCTATGGCATGTTCCTCGCCTCTCCTCTTCCTCTCCTGTCTCTCCCCCGTCGGGCGCCACAGGCCATGTGTTTGTCACCAGTACACTTTCTCCTTAGCACACCTGCCTCTTGCATCGCCGCCTTTGTCACGTCCACTCCGCCGTCGTAGAGAGCATGCTCCGCACCCAGCTGGCGAAGGGCCTTGACCCGGAGACTTTCCCTCTCCCGTGCCCCACTGAGTGCATTGACTGCACTCAGAGGAAGATGCACCGGTCAACGTACCCCTTGTCTTCCTCTCGTGCATCCGCCTCTCTCGACCTTTTCCACTCGGACGTCATGGACCCTCTCCCCACCGTGTCCGTCGGTGAGCATGGCGGCTATGTCCTCACCCTTACGGACGACTATTCTTGCTACCACTGGGTCTTGTGCCTTCGGCAGAAGAGCGATGTCACCCGCGCCATTCAGGACTGGCTTGTTCTTGCGGAGCACGAGTGTGGCCGCCCTCTTTGCCGCTTTCACTCCGATCACGGCGGAGAGTACATGGGTGAGGCCACGACCTTTCTCGCCTCCCGCGGGATCCACCATGAGACGTCTGCGCCTTACACACCCGCCCAAAACGGCCTCTCCGAGCGATGGAACCGTACCATGGCCGACGCCGTCCGCACCATGCGGGGCGAGTCCGGTCTCTCCGATGGCTTCAATTTTGAAGCCATGGCCTACATGACCTAGGTCTGGAACCGGATTCCCCACGGTCCCGTTCCCCGCCAGTCCACGCCCTACCAGCAGTGGTGCGGTCGGCGCGCTGATCTCCGCCCGGCTCACGTATGGGGCTGCGTAGCCATTGTGTGGTTGCCTGCCCCACAACAGGGCGGCAAGCTCGTCCCCTGCGGATGCCCCTGCACCTTCCTCGGCGTGTCTCGTTAATCCAAGGCCTGGCGCTTCTGGGACCCGTCCCGGAGCTGCATCGTCGAGTCTCACGATGCCCTCTTCTTTGAGGACCTGTTTCCCCGCAACCTCATTCACTTCGGCTCGTCCGTGTCCCTCCCATCGCGTGGGGGAGTGGTGAGTCCGTCCTCCGTCCTGTCGCTTCCATGTGACACAGCAGTCCGTCCCTCTGAGCCAGTAGCCCCTGTTGCGTCCTCGGGGCCAACAGTCCCCGTCGCGTCCTCTGGCCCCTCCGGACCAGCAGTCTTGGTCGTGCCCGCTGGCCCCTCCGGACCAGTAGCCCCGTTTGTGTCCGCTGGCCCCTCCGGACCAGCAGCCCCGGTCGCGTCCGCTAACCCCTTGGGGCCAGCAGTCCCCGCTGCGTCCGCTGGCCCCTCCAGACCAGCAATCCCGGCCGTGCCCGCTGGGCCCTCCGGACCAGTGGCCACGGTCGCGTCCGCTGGCCCCTCCGGGCCAGCAGCTCCTGTCGCGTCCCCTGACCCCTTGGGGCCAGCAGTCCCCGTCGCGTCCGCTGGCCCCTCCAGACCAGCAGTCCCGGTCGTGTCCGCTGGCCCCTCTGAGCCAGCAGCCCCAGTCGCATCCGCTGAACCCTCGGGGCCAGCAGGCCCCGCCGCGTCCACTGGCCCCTCCGGACCAGCAGTCCCGGTCGAGTCCGCTGGCCCTTCCGGACCAGCAGTCCCAGTTGCTTCCGCTGGCCCCTCCGGGCCAGCAACGCCTGTTGCGTCCGCTGGCTCGGAGGGTCCAGTAGCCCCGTCCACCTCCGTTGGCCCGTCGGACTTAGTGCCATCTCCTGCCCGATCGCACTACACACGTGGCTCAGGCGGCAGCCTCCGACCTCGGCCGACAGTGAGCGCGCAGACCGTCGCACCGCGTCATGTGGCGCCTCGACCCCCTGTGGCTCCACGTGTCTCCTCCACTCCCACGGTCGTGAGTGGGGACCCTGGCATGAAGGCTCTCGGCCTGACCACCTCGGCCATCATCTGCGACCTTCACCCGGGCTCTGCATTGGGCTATGCCATGCTTCATCACGAGCATCGACATGCTGTCATGGCTGCACTCGCCCGCATCCCACTTGGAGCTCGTTATGCACACGCCCTCTCAGTCCGGTCCACAGCACGCCCGGAGGACCCAGCCACCCTACGCAAGGCTCAAGCCTCTCCTGAGGCCGCACATTGGGATGCTGCATGCACCGAGGAGCTCGCTGCTATCCGACAGCACCACGTGTATGACCTCATCGACCTCCCTCCAGGTCGGAAGGCCATTGGCGCGAAGTGGATCTTGCGGCGCAAGTGGAAGCCTGACGGGTCCTTGGACAATTACAAGGCCCGCCTCACAGTTAAGGGGTTTGCTCAGGTCCCTGGGGTCGACTACGACCAGATCTTCGCCCCAGTCGGTCGGTTCTCCACTAGCCGTGCGCTCTTCAGCCTAGTTGCCCAGCACGGGTAGGAGCTGCATCAGATAGATGTGAGTAACGCGTTCCTCCATGGCTCACTGGAGGGTGAGGAGCTCTACATGGTGCAGCCCCCAGGCTTCGACGACGATACTGGGAGAATCTGGCGGCTGCGGAAGGCCCTCTATGGCCTGAAGCAGTCGCCTTGGTGCTCGAATCAGGAGATCAGCAGCACAGTTCTCCGTGGCGGCCTCCAGCGCAGCACCGCTGACCCCGCACTGTTTCTCAACCCGCGAGGTCAGATCTTCGCCGCAGTTCTGGTATACGTTGACGATCTCCTCATCGCGTCGCCAGACACGGCCACCATCCAGCGTGTCAAGGACTTGCTGCACGCCGCCTACCAGATGAAGGATCTCGGGTCTGCCCGAGTCTTCCTTGGCATGGAGCTCGAGCATGATCGCTCCCAGGGCATCCTACACGTCCACCAGGCTGCCTATGTGCAGACCCTGTCCGCTCGCTNCTGTTTCTCAACCCGCGAGGTCAGATCTTCGCCGCAGTTCTGGTATACGTTGACGATCTCCTCATCGCGTCGCCAGACACGGCCACCATCCAGCGTGTCAAGGACTTGCTGCACGCCGCCTACCAGATGAAGGATCTCGGGTCTGCCCGAGTCTTCCTTGGCATGGAGCTCGAGCATGACCGCTCCCAGGGCATCCTACACTTCCACCAGGCTGCCTATGTACAAACCCTGTCCGCTTGCATCGCCGAGGACCTGCCCCTCGTGTCCAACGCATCTTCACCCATGTCACCCGATGGCCAGGTAAGGCTGAAGAGTCCTGACCCAGCTGTTGTGGGGGAGCGAGTTGATGTGACCACATATCTGCGGATCATCGGGTCACTGATGTTCCTGGCGACGACAACGCATCCAGACATCGCGTTCGCCGTCAACCTACTGGCCTAGTTCTCTCAGGAGTCGCGTCACCTCCACTACAAGGCCACGATCTGAATGATGCGCTATGTCGTCTCAACCCCTCGGCGAGGTCTCATGTTCCGCCGCCAGCCGTCCGTCGTCGCAGTGGGCTACACCGACAATGACTAGGCCGGCAGTCCAGACGGGAAGAGTCGCACAGGCTGGATCTTCCTGATCGGTGGCACAGCTGTGTCTTGGCGTAGTGGTAAGTAGGGGTGCATTGCACGTAGCACTGTTGAGGCTAAGTACGTGGCACTTGGCTCAGGCGCGTGTGAGAGTGTGTGGTTGCGTCGTCTGTTGTCCAAGTTACGTCAGTCTGTTGCATCCATCTCCTTGCATTGTGACAATGAGAGTGCCATGGCCATTGCCGACAATGACGGTGTACATCACACTCGCACAAAGCACATCAATGTTGAGTATCACTATGTGCAATCGTTGTTGCACGACGGCAGCATCAGCATCGTGTGGGTTGAAACAGCACGGCAGCTGGTTGACCACCTGACCAAGGCACTGAAGCGGCACTCGTTCAAGAAGGCTGTGAGTTCAGTCGGCGTGCATCCGTGATTTTCTCTCTTCGTCTTTGCCTCCGTCTCTGCGTGCCCTCAATGAGTCTAGATGTTGACCGTGTCTCTGCCCGTCCACGTGCACTACGCCTGTGAGTCATGGGGGAGTGTTGGTTTTTGCTCTCATTGTGCTCTGTTGTGTCCTCCCGGCTTGTGTACATCGGCGTGCAGATGAATGACGGCGAGACTCGACGCTGATGGAGTGACGTCCGGTGGAGCCGACACACGCTGAGGTCTTCTCGCAATTTGCTGGAGCCTCCTCTCTCCGCCGACGTGTTCAGCTCCATCGGCAGGCCTCCTTGGCGGTCGCGCTGCCGGCGGTCACGGCCACCGCAGTTGTTGTCTGCATGCGTCCAGCGCGTCCTATCGCGTTTGCATCGTCATGCGCTGCCTAGGGTCCTTGTTGCCTGTTGCATGGCCCTATTCGGCATCATAGACCATCGTAGGCACTACTTGGGTTCAGGCCGCCATAACTCCTTGCTACTTTTTTTCTAGTTGAGTCTGACCTCACGGCTGCGTTCGCAGCGTCGGTATTATGGTATGGTCCAATTTTAAGGCAAAACGGACGACGCCCGGGTTTTGGGCAGTCGGCCGTCTGGCAGGCCTCACTGAGAAAACCTTCCAGCCTGAAAAAAGGTAATGTCTGATTGGCTGGTGAACTGAGTAACAAGCTCTACACAGCTGGGAGGGAGGCTAGTTCTTCGAGGGGTCTCCCATAGTGTCTTGTTGTTCACTGCTAATCAGTCTTTTCCAGTTTTCAGCTGCTTTCAGGCGCTAACACTGGCGCGTACACTTCTGAGTAACAAACCCAGAGCTTCCAGACTTAGGCTCTAGAGTAGCAGACTGAGGCGGCAGCAGACTTAAGAAACGAGCGTGGAAGCCGGCACGCTGCATCAACAACGCATGTTGCCCCAACCTGCCGCTTAGATTTCTAGCTATGCGCACCATCGGGTCATGGGGGAGTGTTGTGATTTGTGACGTTCTTGTACAGTCTACTATGACCACTCGGCCGTGTCCATACTCGTGGAGATCCCTGAGGCAGGCCGTGGTGACACCGGTGCGACGACTGACAGTGGACTACCAGCTTGGAGCTGGCTGACTACCGTTCCAAAGCCCCGGATACTGCCTGGACTTCCTGCTGTTTTACTACAGCTTACAAGAGTCTTTCGGCAGACAGGTCATGAGCCCGATTTGCATGTTTTTGCATTGCGTGTCCACCGTCTGATGATGGATGGATGCATGTGACCAGTCGTAGTGTGCATCTTCTGATCCTGCACGTCTAGGTTCAGATGGCGTAGCATTCTGACATGTGTGCACAGAGTTATGGCCAAAACAGTGGCTTTGGGCCGGTTTTAGGACAGCTCTTGGACAACCGCGTGCGACAATCGTTGTGCGCCGCGACAGGTATTTATGCCATGGACCTGTCATTCATCATCTCTCTCCGCAAATGCTATTGAAGCATTCAGACACTTTGCCTTGTGTCCCCTAGCCAAACTCTTGCCGTTGCGTGCACGACTTGTGACTGTCGTCACCGTCTGATCAGGCACTAACGCCTGGTCAACAAGAGTGTTGCTAGGAAGCTTCCTTGCATCTTCTTAGAACCCCCATAGGAGAAAGGTGGGGAGGCGCTTACCAGTCTGTATCGAGCAGTCCGCGTGGATGATGCTGCTGTGGGCGCAGAAGCTCGGTCACTGCTCATGCCTCGGCATTAGGGATGTGCACGAGTATGGACATGGCCGAGTGGTCACAGTAAACTGTACAGGTCAACAGGAATGTCACAATCACAATCAGTGGTCAGAGTAAACTCGGCCGTGTCCATGCTCGTGCAGATCCCTGATGCGGGCCCAGCTGGCGCCGGAGCACTGACGGTTGGTGGATCCAGCCATCAGCAGCTCCCAGACGGTTGCCATGACGTCCGGGGCGCTTGCTTGGGTGCTCTGCAGTTTCTCTGCAGGTGCTAGAGTTTTCTCGGTGGACTGGCTCTTGAGCCCAATTTACATGTTTTGCATTGTCCGTCCACCGATCGATGCCGGACTTGTGCGTGTGACCAGTCGTAGCGTCCGGCTCAAGATTTTGCATCTCTAGGTTCAGACGGTGTTGCGTTTGGATGTCTGTGCACAGAGTTGTGGCCAAAACAGTGGTTTTGAGCCGGTTTTAGGACAAACTGACACTGCCGCGTGCGTCACCCGCCGTGTGCCGCGGCAGGTATTTATGCTGTGTGCTTGTCAGTTGTCATTTCTCTCTGCATTACTATGCTATTGAAGCTTATGAGACTTTGTGCGTCTCCCTAGCCTGATCCTTGCTGTTTCTTGCACCTGCTTGCTGGCTAGTGCGCTAGCTGACTGGACAGTGCCGCCACGTCAGCAGCAGCAAGGTTAGGAAGCTTCCTCGTAATTTCTCTTGGTATCAGAGCAGCGAGATCCCTCTCGCTGAGCTGCGCCGCAGAGATGCAGCACAGGCAGCAGTAGTGAGAGTCACCGTCGCCGCCACATCCTGGGACCCGTCGCAGCCGACGTTGGCAGCAGCAACGTCACCACACAATCGCCACCATCGTAGCAAGTGGAGCCGCGGCAGTGACAAGATCCAGCAGCCACGCCGGCCAGCAACAGTAGTACCGGGTTGCAGTAGCAGCCGTGTCTGGCTGCCAGCCTGTACAAAAAAAAAAATAGGAGTGGCTTGCGGCAGCAGCAGCTTGTCGCGGCGGCTGCGAGCAGTGGCAGCGCGCAGCGGTGGGAGCAGCTTGCAGCTGCGACAGCATCAGCAGCCGCGAGCAGCACTAGCAGCGCAGCAGTAGTAGCAAAGCAGCAGCAGCGGCAACAGCAGCATAGCAGTAGCGGCAGCGGCTACAGCCACGCAGCAGCAGATCCGCCGCGTGAGCAGCGGTGAGCTTGCGCAGCACTGCTGCTGCATAGCAGTGCTGCGCAGCTGCGTAGAAGCTGCGCAGCACTACGTAGGCCTTCGTGGCACTGCGCATGCCTGCGCAGCCCCTGCGTAGGCATGCGAGCAGGGGGTGACGAGGTCACCCCCACCGGTCACGTGGGGTTCGCGTGACCTCCAAAAGAATAAAACGTTGGCGTAAAAAACACTAGCAAAAAAACGCTATCGTTTTTTTGCTAGCGTAAAAAACACTGATGACATCATACACTGTGCTGACGTCAGCAGTTTTGGGATCAAAAAGTCAAATTTTTTGGACGTTTTAACTCCTCAAGAAACATTGTCAGTTTCTTGTTTGGAGTATTTTCGACGTTCGGACCCATACTGGGCATTGCGATGGCGCCGGTCCATGACAAGGACAAGGGACTCGTTGACCCCTCTTCCTCCTCTTCGGGCGTTATGAGCCCGCGGTCGCAGTCCCGCATGATCGACGAGTTTCATCGGTCACAGGACAAGATGCGCCGGCAGCAGCAGAGGCAGTCTGACGCATTGCAGGAGATCACTGAGTTACTACGGGGCCGTTCAATGGCCTCGCAGCAGCCACCTGGAGGATCTACTGGAGCTGCACCATCTGCTCAGTAGTCTACACAGCGCCGCGGCCTCAGCATCACTCATCAGAGGTGGACTCCTGGGATGAGGAGGAGATTGAGAATGACTCACGCGAGCACGAGCTTCGTGTGCTTGAGGAGCGCATCCGTGAGTTACGTTTAGGATCACAGCCTCCCACTCCGCCACCCTCTCGCCGTCAGGATCAGTAGCGTTCACCTTTGGTGGCGTTTCTCTCACTGGTGGGCTCCCCATATCCCGTCCACCGTCTCCCAAGCCTGAGGTCACCCTCCCCACGGAGCGGCGACCGAAGGACTTTGAGACACCTCCACCCCGTTACGATAGTGAGGAGGGCTTCGATTGCTGGGAGACCTTGTTTCAGGTGTGGGCCGATTCTGAGGGTGTCTGGCCTTACTACCACAGCCAGTACCAGACCCACGACGCTCACCAGGTCCAGACAGCAGCGAGAGCAATGCGGGGTCTCCTCTACGCCATGCCGCGGGAGACTATGGTCGACTTTCGACCCTTTCTTGGTGAGACCGGGACCGGGACTGGAGCAGATCCAAGTCAGGAGTGGGAGCTGGCTCTGACACTTCTTGCTGCGGAGACTCATGCCACGAGGGCGGCACGACTACGTGAGTTTCACTCCCTCCGTCAGGGTCCCACGGAGCTTGCAGCTGACTACTGGAGGCGTGCGATGCGCCTTTACACGCGCCTTGGGACCGGTGGCGGGACGCAGTTGTGGGCACACGACACCATCATGATGGGGGCGCATTTGGACCATGTGAAGCTCTTTACGGGCTTCGATCGTGTGCCTCTCTCTGAGTTGTCAGAGTCACTACAGCTGCTTCCTTGGGCCCATCGCTACTTGATCCAGGCCACATCGGCTCATGAGGCTGCCATCGCCCATCAGCAGGGTCCACTTGTTGCAGCAGTGACTGCGACCCCTCCTACGCCTCTGTCCCTGCTCACCAGTCCCACCTCGACCGCTTCCTCCTCCTCCTCCTCTACCCCGAGCGGCCACACTCAGGGTGTTGCAGCGGCCGCACAGGGGAAGAAGGGGAAGAAGCGACGTGGAAAGGGACAACAGCAGCAGCAGCAACAGCCGGCGAGTAGTGGCAGTGGACATTCTGTCCACTACTACAACTGTGGAGGCGCTCACCGCTACACGGAGTGTGAACAGCCCCTTGACTGGACTCGAATCATGCGTGCCCTTCAGGCAACGCACACGCAGCAGATTTCCTCGAGTGACACACGGACTGGGCGCGCCGCGACCACAAGTGCAGCAGACGCATCTGTTTCATCAGGCGGCAGCGGTGATGTGGACCCTCGGGATCGCACAATCGCGGAGCTTCGTCAGCTGCTGGCGCTTCGTACTCGGGGAGGTGCGAGTATGTTGTCACAGCCGAGTGGTCCCGATACAGCTTGTCTTACTATGTCTGTTGCTCGTGATGATACTTGTGGTGGAGCTGTGATGGCTTGCGATGAGGATGGACCTGACAGTACCGACTGGCTTGATGAGTCACAGATCCGTGTTGTTCCTCGTTGTCCCGAGTTCTCTGTTGAGCGTCCAGCAGAGGCAGAGTGTTCTGTGGCACGTTGCTCAGAGTCGACGACTGGTCGTGAGCCGGGTGGCACCTGGATTATTGACTCAGGGGCCACCCATCACATGACCTATCGTCGTAGTGACTTCGTTGTGCTCGGTCACGTTGCGTCCGTTCGGTCTGTTTGCACAGGGTCTGGTCAGTCGTTGCCTGTGCAGGGAGTTGGAGTTGTACGGTTTGATGGTCCGTCTGGCCCCTTGTACATTTCTGATGTGCTCTTTGTCCCTGCTCTTGAGCTCAGTCTGCTCTCTGTTCGTGCATGCACCAGGATGGGTCTCACTGTTGAGCACTCTGCTGACTCTGCCACAGTGACTGCTCTTGACACACGCGCCATCGTGCTTCGTGCCTCTGTCGTTGATGACCTGTATCGTGTGTCTCGTTGCANTGAGCCGGGTGGCACCTGGATTATTGACTCAGGGGCCACCCATCACATGACCTGTCGTCGTAGTGACTTCGTTGTGCTCGGTCCCGTTGCGTCCGTTCGGTCTGTTCGCACAGGGTCTGGTCAGTCGTTGCCTGTGCAGGGAGTTGGAGTTGTACGGTTTGATGGTCCGTCTGGCCCCTTGTACATTTCTGATGTGCTCTTTGTCCCTGCTCTTGAGCTCAGTCTGCTCTCTGTTCGTGCATGCACCAGGATGGGTCTCACTGTTGAGCACTCTGCTGACTCTGCCACAGTGACTGCTCTTGACACACGCGCCATCGTGCTTCGTGCCTCTGTCATTGATGACCTGTATCATGTGTCTCGTTGCACTCCCTTTGTCTCTTCTCCACCTCTCTCCTCTGCGTGAGTGTTTGTCACTGGTGTTCTTTCCCATGAGCACCAGTGCTTGTTACATCGTCGCCTCTGCCATGTGAGCTCAGACACGGTGTCCAAGCTCATTCGTACTCAGCCAACCCTCGGTCTTGACGCAGCTTCTTTTGAGAAGCCGCCCAAGACCGATTGTCTTTTTTGTGCCCAGGGTAAGATGCATCGCTGCTCTTACCCTGACTCCTCCTCCCGGGCACTACGCCCACTAGAGTTGGTCCACTCGGACCTTCTCGGTCCTCTCCCAGTTGAGCCTCTCTCTGATCGGGGTCGATATGTTCTCACCCTGATAGATGACTTCACCCGGATGCGGTGGGTCTACAGCCTCCGCCACAAGAGCGATGCCGTATTGGCGGTCCGCCTGTGGTTTGTGATGGCTGAGCGTCAGTCTCGCCACACTCTGCACACATTCCGCTCAGATCATGGTGGCGAGTTCTTGGACGAGATGGATGCCTATTTTGCCAAGCACGGTATCTTTCACCAGCTTTCCGTCCCTGCTACACCACAGCAAAACGGTGTGTCTGAGCGTTGGAACCGCACCATGGAGGATGCGGTTCACACCATGCGGTCTGAGTGCGGTCTACCGGAGTCCTTTGCCTTTGAGGGCTTCTCCTACATGACGTGGGTCTGAAACCACTTGCTACATGGTCCACTTCCAGACCATGTCACACCGTACGAGTTGTGGTTTGGCCATCGTGCTGATCTCCGTCTCGCTCGCGTTTGGGGGTCCCTCGCCTGTGTCTGGTACACCGAGGATCAGCAGGGGTCTAAGGTCTCACCCCAGGGACGCATGTGTGCCTTCCTCGGCATCTCCCCGCGGTCAAAGGCCTGGCGTTTTTGGGACCCTGTTCGCCATTGCATTGTCGAGTCTCGAGATGCTCTCTTCTTTGAGGCTCTCACCTTCTACGATTTGTCCAGCATTTTGTCGCTGGCTGTCGACCACGTTCCTACTTGTGTGGCCTCCCGGCGGATGGGGGAGCCTAGTCCTGCGGATGGATCCGGCCGGGCCTCCTCACCCGTGGTCCGGTCTCCAGCTGCTGACGATCCGGCCATCGTGGCCGTCGATCCAGTCGCCTCATCAATACCCTCTGGCACACCTGATCCCGTGCCGGTGTCAAACCACTCTGGTGCACCCGATATTGTGCCTGTGCCGGTCCTCTGTGCCACACGTGATTCCGTTGGAGCGTCACTCCCCTCTGACACACCTGATCCTGTGCCGGTGTCAGACCCCTCTGACACACCTGATCCCGTGCCGGTGTCAGACCCCTTTGGCACACCCGATCTCGTACCAGCGCCGGTCCCCTCTGGCACACCCGATCTCGTACCAGTGTCGGTCCCCTCTGGTACACCCACTCCCGTGCATGCACCCATATCCCCTACGGCTCTGGCTCAGCAGCCTTCCCCACAGCCTCAGGTGAGCGTTGCATCAGGCTACTCCCGCGAGCCCGGTGGTCGCCTTCGACCATTGGCCTCTAGGGCTCAGCGGACTGCTGACTCTGTACCCAGACGCCCGACTCGTAGTGTTCAGAGTGGTGAGCCTGGCACGAAGGCCCTTGGCTTGAGTGTCCAGGCAGACTACACTGAGGTGCACCCAGCATGTCCCGTCGGCCACGAGTTGGTCTCTCGAGAGTTCATGGCCGCTTGCGATACCGCAGCCGACCTTGTCGTGGTGAGACCGAGTCCGGAGGCGTGCGTCTTGGCCACCCGGAGCACTCCCTCGACGATGCCTGATCCAGGCACGTTGAAGAAGGCACTCTCAGCTCACGATGCAGACCTATGGCGTGCTGCTTGTGAGGATGAGCTGAGAGCTATCCATGAGCACGGTGTCCACGAGCTTGTCGACCTCCCGCCTGGGCGGAAGGTTGTACAGGCCAAGTGGGTCTTTCGCAAGAAGGTGAAGCCTGATGGCACACTGGATCGCTACAAGGCTCGCTTGACGGCCAAGGGGTTCTCGCAGGTTGAGGGAGTAGATTTCACTGACACCTTTGCACCCGTTGGCCACATGACCACCGCTCGCGCTCTGTTCGGGGTTGTTGCTCACCACGACTGGGAGCTGCACCAGATGGACGTGAACAACGAGTTCCTCCATGGCACCTTAGAGGAGGAGATCTACATGGTCCAGCCACCTGGATTCGAGGTCGGTGACAAGGTCTGGCGCTTACGCAAGGCCTTCTACGGCCTGAAACAGTCACCCAGGTACTGGAACTTGGAGATCACTGGTACACTGACACGTGCCGGTTACGTACAGAGTGATGCTGACCCGTCCCTCTTTCTCACACGGACAGCTGAGAGCTTCATCGCCATCCTGGTCTACGTGGACGACGTCCTGATTGCGTCTCCTTCTATGGAGGCCGTGAAGGAGGCCAAGGCAGTTCTCCAGGCTGCCTACAGGATGAAGGACCTTGGTCCTGCAGCTGTGTTTCTCGGGATGGAGATCGTGCGTGATCGTCAGCGACGGACACTCTTGTTGCATCAGGCACGTTACGCCCACGTTGTGGGGGAGCGGTTTGCTGACCTCCTGGGTGCAGTTCCTACAGCCTCCACCCCAATCACACCTGACGGGCAGGATGCTCTGAAGGTGGATGACCTCGCAGACCTGGGGGAGACAGTGGACGTGACCCTGTACTTGTGCCTGATTGGCTCCTTAATGTACTTGGCCACTACCACACGACGTGACATTGCCTTTGCCGTCAACCTCCTTGCACAGTTTTCACAGTGTCCTCGGGCGAGAGCCCTTCATGCGGCTGTGCGAGTGGTGTTGTAGGTGGTGTCCACACCGTACCTCGGACTTTGCTTTCGACGGCAGTGTTCAGTGGTAGTCGACGGCTACACAGACAGTGACTAGGCGTGGAGTCCTGATGGGCGCAGTCGGACAAGCTAAGTGTTCCTGCTTGGTGGCACCGCTGTGTCGTGGCACAGCGGCAAGCAGGGTTGTATCGCACGTAGCTCATCAGAGGCTGAGTATGTTGCTCTGGAGGCTGGGGCTGCTAAAGCGGTGTGGCTCCAACGTCTATTTCGTGAGTTGCGTCAGTCTGTGCCTTGCATCATTCTAAGCTGTGACAACCAGAGTGCTCTTGCCATTGCAGAGAACTCTGGTGTGTTTCATGCACACACAAAGCACATTGCTGTTGAGCATCACTTTATGTGTGATCTTGTGGAGCGACAGGTGATCTCCATCATCTGGGTCGGCACGGACATGCAGCGAGCTGACTTCTTGACGAAGGCACTTGCGCGTGGAAAGTTCATGGTGGCCATTCGTTCTGTCGGGCTACGCCCCTTGCCTGAGAGTGGCTGAGAGTGTTGGTTTATGTGCCACAGACATGTTGTGACCTCTGGCCTAGCTGCATACTCACCGCAGTGACGCAGGTGACTGATGCTGGAGGGACATCGGTACTGACGCTGTACCTCAAGTGGTGGGAACTCGTGGGGGTTCAGAGAAGACAATCCAGAGTCGCTCGCAGAATTGAGCGTTCCCCCTACCACAGCGTCTCATAATATAAGTGTTTGGTGACACTAGGATTTCTAGTGGGTTTTTTGCCTGAGAAAGAGGGGATTGTGGTCGGGTTGTTTTCTCGGCCCGGACTTGCATGTCCTTGAATATTAATGTGGGAATAGGTCCAGGTTCTACCCTAGCTCGGCGTGAGTGAGAGCGAGGCTGGGCTCGCTGCTCGCTCGCTCGTCACCTCGCCAGCAGCTTAGGGCCCCGCTTAACACCTCTGTTCGTTGTTACTGAGTCACTCGCGTTTTTTCTCCTTCAAAAACTGCCGCCGTTCATGGTGCTTAGTCTCTTGCATGCTCAGTCCGTGCTTCCCTCGACCCTCACTCTCCCTCCTACCGGGATCCTCTATCCTCTGGTATCAGAGCAGTGGAGAGAGGAGGTGTTGAGCTCGTGAATCGAGCACTCGATCTTGGTGTGCGGCCAATCTTCGTCGCCACCACCCCTTCCGCCGCCACTTCTGTCACTAGGAGCACGTTCTCTTCTACTGCAGCTCCCTACCCTCGCCCATTCTGTGGCGGGCAACAGCAGGAGCTACGAGCGGACACTCGCG
>SZWC01003085.1:194539-208540 GCA_023375785.1 Penium margaritaceum
CTTCTACTGCAGCTCCCTACCCTCGCCCATTCTGTGGCGGGCAACAGCAGGAGCTACGAGCGGACACTCGCGAGTGTTCACTTCGTTCACACCTGCGGGTTTGCTCCCGTCCGCGATTCTGCAGGTCTCAAACTGCCTTATCTACGGCAGCAGCTTGAGCAACAGCATCACCATGCCCTAAGTAGCAACCTCCTCAGCAGTGACTACGCCTGCGATAGCAGCAACTGCGACGACAGCACTGTCGCAGATACACACCCAACTACAGCAGCCGTCATCGTCCTCAGCTGCATTAGCAACCGGTGCCGATCCACTTGGAACAACAACAGTAGCAGCAGCAGCAGTAGCAAGGCGACAGCAGCAGCAGCAGCAGGTGTCGATCCACTTGCGTTAGCAGCAGCAGCAGCAGCAGGTGCAGATCTAATTGCAGCAGCAGCAGCAGCAGCAGCAAAGCAACAGCAGCAGTAGCAGCAGCAGCAGAGCGACAGCAGAAGCAGCAGCAGCAGCAGTAGCAAAGCAACAGCAGCAGCAGCAGAGTGATAGCAGAAGCAGCAGCAACAGGAAGGCGGCAGCAGCAGCAGCAAGGCGATAGCAGCAGCAGCAGCAGCAGGTGCCGATCCACCTGCAGCAGCAGCAGTAGCAGCAGCAGCTGCAAAGCAACAGCAGCACCAAGGAGACAGCAGCAGCAGCAGTAGGTGCCGATCTGCTTGCAGCGGCAGCAGCAGCAGCTGCAACGAGACCGCAGCAGCATCCATACATCTCTCCAAATACTGCTGCTGCATTCTCACCTGCTGCACTTTTAGCAACAGCTGCAAAGGTTGCCCACCTTCCTAATACCTCAACTGCCACACTGGCGCACGGTGACGTTCCAGACGCGGCTGCATTGGTGGAGTACTACAACGGGGGAACGTCGCACCGACGAGAACGACGTCGTCGCGGCATGAGCAGCGACCGGGGGTCCGAGTCCGCCTCAGCACGGTCCGCTCGCGCGTCACGTCATCGTCTGGTAAGCGTCTCCCCTCCCCGGTCTCATAGGGAGGACCCTCTGCTGTCCGGCGATCCCGAGGTTCCTGCTAACCAGCTCCCACAAGACGTTGTTCGTCTTGTGGGCATCGTGACACGCACAACCTCGGCCATCATTGACGCAGCGGCGGCAGCTGCAGCCACCTTCGCCGCCGCCGCTAGAGCCTCGCGTGCTCCTGCCGCCACCTCAGCAGGGCGTGCTGCAGATTCGTACACAGAGGCCGCGGTTGTTTCTGGTCCCATTGCTGCAGCGGCTGCTGATATAGGCACACAAATATTTGCTGCAGCATCTGCCATTGCCTCTGCAACGGCCTCAGCTGCATCAGCCACAGCGGCAGCCGCTGCTTCCATTCGCACCTCCACCGCAGTCGCCGTCACCGCAGCTTCATCTGCTCCATCTGCCGTCTCCAGCCTCGTCACAGCAACCATCTCCGTCGTAGCAGCCTTCTCTACTCTTGCTGCTGCCTGTACCACTGGAGCCTTTGCTCTGGTGGTGCCCATTGCCTCCACCGTCTCTGTTCTTTCTGCTGCCTCTACTGTTGTGGTTCCTTCGCTCCTTGCTTTTCTCCGCAGCCCGTCCTCTTGACCACCTTGTCTGCATATTGTGCCTGCGTATCTTCCTCTTTTCTCCTTCTGCGGTGGCTTGTCCTATCTGACTCGGGGTGGGCTGTCCTGCAGGTGTTGACTCTTTGCCTTAGGCAATCCCACTTTTCCCACGCCCACTGGGGCTGGGGAAACTCTGCCGAAATCTGTCCGGCAGAGCCCTCACGTCGTCACCATGCCTGGTGACGACGAGTCAGTCATAGCGACTCTTCAGCGCCAGCTGACCCTCGCTCGCGAGGCTCAGTAGGAGGCTGAGGACAGCCTTAAGCTTGCTGAAGATAATCGCGCCGCTTTTGCTGATGAGGTCGCCGCCATAGTGTTGCGTCACCTCCCTGCCGCGTCGGTTGGAACCAGTTACACCCCTTCTGCAGGCACCCCTTCTTCTTCCTCTAACACTTCTGCTGTTGCGCCCACAGGCACTGCCGCTGCTGCCGCCACTCACCCCACGCCTCGCCAGCATGACTTCTTCTCTCAACCACCTTCCCTCTCCTCTGGGCTCGCCTTCACCTCCTGGGAAGTACGCTTTAGTGCGTGGGCCCAAGGGGAGCAGCTGTGGGAGTATTACTCCCCAGCTGTTGCCCCATTCACTCCCCTTGCAACTGAGTCTGCCCGTGCTGTACGCGCTCTCATCGCTGCCGCTCCTGAGTCGCTGATTGATGATGTCGGCACGTTCAATGCTGATCCTGCTGTCCAGCGTCTTGCCGACCCTGTCGGTGCATATGCCATGCTGCGTCGTCGCACCACTGTCACTGGCCAGGCCGCTCAGAGCGCCCTCACAATCTTGTTCAACACACTTCTCATGCGTAGTGACGAGACCGCTGATGCCTATTGGTCTCGCGGTCTCAAGCTCCTTCGCGAGCTTGGCAAAGCAGCACCTGGCCAGCTCTCTGCTGTTCTCACCATGGTCAACGGCCTTATCCCAGAGCTGTCCGACCTTCTTCGTGACGTCAAAGCTGACGAGCTACAGCAGCTTGCCTCCCAGCCCGTCCCCCCCGATTCCCTGCCAGGGGTAGGGCCTCTCTGGGATTTCACCTCCGAGCGCCTTGCTGCCTGGTGGACCAGTCTTCAGAACAAGCGCCTCCATCGCTCTTCAGTTACGGGTGTTGCTGCGCTCACCACTTCAGCAGCACCCTCCTTCTCCTCTGCTGCGCCCTCCTCCCTCTCCGCTGCTGCATCTTCCCCTGCCTCCACTGCCTCCTCTTCCTCTCCTGCCGCTGCCCTCGCTTCCCAGGGTCGTGGCAAAGGGAAAGGGAAGGGCAAGGGCAAGGGCAAGGATAAGGGTGCTGCCCCTTCCTCTCGGGTTCCGAGCGCCGTTGTGTGCTGGAACTGTGGCTCTACTGAGCACTCTGCTCGTACTTGCCCGGCTCCTCCGGATGACCTACGCCTCGCCCGCGCCATGCGTACCCACTGGGCTCGTACCTCTGGCTCCTCCTCTACATCCGCACCCTCGGGCTCTGGTGGCCCGTCGCGCCTCTCCGCCCCGCCGCCGGCTCAGGCTTACGCCGCCTCTAGCGTGCCTTCTCCACCACTGCCTGTTCCTTACCCTTGGGGCTGGCCACCTCCTTACGGTGCCCCTGCGTACTCTGGGCCCCCGTCCTCTGCCTACACCGCTCCACCGTGGTTCCCGCCTTCCTCCGGCGCACCTACCCCAGCTCCGCCGGCATCAGTGGATGGCGACCGTGGTGATCGGGAGCGTCACCTTGAGCAGTCCCTCCTCCAGCTTCTTCGCCTTCGTGATCAGGGAGGTGAGGGTGTTGCACCGCTGGCCAGAGATCTTGTGTGTCAGACTGACGTTGTCCTTCGTGGGGATCCTCCGGGTCATGTCCTAGGTGCCTTGTGTGCGTCCGTCTCGTGGATTGAGCGTTGGCAGTCTGACTTCCTTCCTCGTTGTCCCTTGTCTTTGTCCTCCATTGGCACTGTTGCGACATCCAGTGTGCTACCCCCTGTGCGTCTGTCCAGTGGCCTCTGGGTCCTTGACTCCGGGGCCACTCATCACATGACGTCTGTGCGGTCCTCGTTCATCTCGTTAAACCCCGTTGGTTCTGTCCGCTTTGTTCGTACCGGGTCTGGTCAATTGCTGCCAGTTCAAGGTGTGGGTGTGGTTCGCTTTGTTGGCCCCAGTGGCGCACTCTATCTGCCTGACGTTTTGTACGTGCCTTCGCTGGAACTCAGCCTGCTGTCTGTGCCTTCTCTGGATGAACAAGGTATGGACTTCACTGCTAGCCGTGGTGTTGGCACAGTCTCTCTTCGCTCCTCCCACCATCCTGTTCTTCGTGGCGTGCGCTGTGGCAAACTCTACCGTGTTCCCTTGCACACCCCCTCCACCCCGGCCGTCAGCGCTGCCCTTCCTCACGTTGCTCCCTCCCTCACCCCCGACCTTGTCCGCCTCTTGCATCGTCGCCTTGGTCATGTTCACACCGATGCCATTCACAGCATGTTGCGTCTCCAACCTGCTCTTGGTCTCTCTCCCTCTACCTTCCCTGCCCCTTGCCCTGCGGACTGTCTTGACTGTGCTCGAGGGAAAATGCATCGGTCTCCTTTCTCTCCTTCTGAGTCTCAATCTTCCCATCCACTTGATCGTGTTCATGCGGATGTCATGGGGCCCTTGCCTCATGACCTCCTTGGTGACGTGGGACGCTACGTCTTATGCCTTACCGATGAGTTTTCTCGCTTTCGCTGGGTGTTTGCGCTCCGTCAAAAGAGCGACGTTTGCTCCGTCATCGAGTCCTGGCTTGTCCAGGCTGAACGTGCCTGTCAGCGGTCGTTGCGCATCTTCCGCAGCGACCGTGGCGGCGAGTTCCTAGGTCCCACCGCTCGTCTACTCGAATCCCGTGGGATGTGTCTGGAGACATCTGCTCCGTACACACCCCAGCAAAACGGTGTCTCAGAGCGATGGAACCGGACGCTTGCCGACGGTGTCCGCACGCTCCTGTTTGAGTCCGGCTTGCCATCCCTCTTTGCCTTTGAGGCTATGTGCTACATGACGTGGGTCTGGAACCGTGTTCCCCATGGTCCCCTTCCCCGCACCGTCACCCCGTTTGAGTGCTGGCATGGTCATCGGGCTGACCTTCGCCTCGCTCGAGTCTGGGGTAGTATCCCTTCTGTCTGGCTGCCTGAGGATTTTCGTGATGGCAAACTGTCCCCTCGTGGTTGCCTGTGCCCCTTTCTCGGGGTCTCCTCTCAGTCCAAAGCATGGCGCTTCTGGGACCCTGTCCGCCAGCGCGTCGTCGAGTCTCGCGACGCCTTATTTTTTGAGTCGGTCTTTCTTCGTGACCTCGATTGCCTTCCCCCTGCCTCCTCTCTTCTGCCCCTCTCTCGGCTGAGGGGGGATGTCGGTCCTGCCATTCCGGCAGTTCCTGTTGCCTCACCGCAACTCTCATCCTCGTTGCAGTCCTCGTCGTCAGGGGCTGTCCCTATCTTCTCTGCGTCTCCTTCCCCTGACGTATCGTCCGCGTCCAGTTCCTCCGACGCACCCTCCTCTCCAGTCACCGACTCTCCCCAGTCTGCCTCTCCAGTCACCGACTCTTCCCAGTCAGCCCCGTCTCTCTATGTCTCGGACACACCTCCAGTTGCCACTTCACCTGCAGTCTCTCCCGTCCGAGTCTCTGACCCGCCTCCGCATGTTACCACTGGTCCTGCTCCTGCCTCACCCTTCGTCCGGGGGGGGCGCCTTCGTGCACTCCCACATCGTTCTAGCACTTCCCTCACCTCAGCACGTCCTCCTCCCTCTCAGACTGCACACCCCACTGTTCACCCTACCGGCATGGACGCGTTGGGCCTAGCTACTGGGATTGTCCACCCTAGTTCCACCCTTGGCTACGCGCTCCTATGCTCAGAGCATGAGCGAGCCTTGGAAGCCGCCGTCCTGAGTAGTGCAGCCGAGTGTCACGCCACGTCGGCCACCACTGTCTTGCCCCCTGAGCCTTCCACTGTGCGTCACGCACGTGCAGCCTCTGACGCACAGCAGTGGGAGGCTGCGATGCGTGCTGAGCTCAACGCCATTGATGATCATGCGGTGTATGAGCTTATCGACCTGCCACCTGGGCGCAAAGCCATCGACGCTCGTTGGGTCTTTCGGTGTAAGTACAAACCCAATGGTGCGCTCGACAAGTACAATGCGCGCCTCACGGCTAAAGGGTTCTCCCAGGTCCCAGGCATCGACTTCGACGAGACGTTTGCACCAGTCGGGCGATACACCACAGCTCGTGCACTACTGAGTCTTGTCGCCCAACACGACTGGGAGCTGGAACAGATGGATGTGAACAATGCGTTCCTCCACGGACAGCTGGATGAGGAGATTTACATGGTCCAGCCACCTGGCTTCTCCGATGGCACCAACCGAGTCTGGCGACTGCGAAAGGCACTCTATGGCCTGAAGCAGTCGCCTCGGTGCTGGAACCAAGAAATCACCTCCACCCTTGANTCTCCCAGGTCCCAGGCATCGACTTCGACGAGACGTTTGCACCAGTCGGGCGATACACCACAGCTCGTGCACTACTGAGTCTTGTCGCCCAACACGACTGGGAGCTGGAACAGATGGATGTGAACAATGCGTTCCTCCACGGACAGCTGGATGAGGAGATTTACATGGTCCAGCCACCTGGCTTCTCCGATGGCACCAACCGAGTCTGGCGACTGCGAAAGGCACTCTATGGCCTGAAGCAGTCGCCTCGGTGCTGGAACCAAGAAATCACCTCCACCCTTGAAAAAGGAGGATACCGACGTAGTACGGTGGATCCCTCTCTCTTTGTCACTCCACCCTCAGTCCCCTTCGTGGCTGTTCTCGTCTATGTGGATGACCTGCTGATCGCGTCGCCCAGCCAGGCTGTTGTTAAGTCAGTGAAGGCACTTTTGCAGTCCGCGTACAAGATGAAAGACTTAGGGCCAGCCCGAGTCTTCTTGGGCATGGAGCTTGAGCGCGATCGTTCTCGCCGCACACTTCATGTTCACCAGGCTGCGTATGCTCGTAGCCTGGGGGAGCGATTCGCCTCCCAGCTTGAGTCCACTCCCACAGCGTCGACACCCATGACCCCAGCAGGACAGAGGCTGCTGAAGACAATGGATGTGTCTAAGCTGGGGGAGACAGTCGACGTGACAGACTATCTTCGAGTCATTGGGTCACTGATGTATCTGGCTACGACGACCAGGGCAGATGTAGCCTTCTCGGTGAACTTCCTTGCTCAGTTCTCACAGACTCCAAGGGCACGACACATGGAGGCAGCACTGCGTGTCGTCAGGTATGCTCTCTCCACTGCACGCACCGGACTGTGCTATCGAGCACAGCCGTCGGTTGTGGTGGATGGATACACAGACAGCGACTGGGCACATGACACCGACGCTCGGAGTCGTACAGGTTACATCTTCCTCGTTGGAGGGACTGCCGTGTCATGGAAGAGTGGTAAGCAAGGTTGCGTGGCACGCAGCTCCAGTGAGGCTGAGTATGTTGCACTAGGTGCGGGTACCTGCGAGAGTGTGTGGCTATGTCGCTTGCTTCAGCAACTTCGTGTTCCCATTCGCTGCATCACCCTGCGTTGTGACAACCAGAGCACCAAGGCCATTGCCGAGCACGATGGTATGCATCACACACGCACGAAACACATTAATGTTGAGCATCATTTTGTGCGTGAGAGCATTGCTGCAGGTGATGTCCAGATCGTCTGGGTCGACACACGACAGCAGAGAGCTGATTTCCTCACGAAGGCACTCAGCAGTAACGTCTTCAAGGCAGCTGTGCACGCTGTTGGGTTGTTGTGTTCGCGTGTCGATCCTGGGTGAATGGTTGTCCCCTGTTTTCGTACAGTTGCGTGTCATGCCTCGTGACTCTCGTGTCAGTTGGTGTTTGTTTGCGTCGGCTGTGGGTCATGGGGGAGTGTTGGTTTATGTGCCACATACATGTTGTGACCTCTGGCCTAGCTGCATACTCACCGCAGTGACGCAGGTGACTGATGTTGGAGGGACATCGGTGCTGACGATGTACCTCAAGTGGTGGGAACTCGTGGGGGTTCAGAGAAGACAATCCAGAGTCGCTCGCAGAATTGAGCGTTCCCCCTACCACAGCGTCTCATAATATAAGTGTTTGGTGACACTAGGATTTCTAGTGGGTTTTCTGCCTGAGAAAGAGGGGATTGTGGTCGGGTTGTTTTCTCGGCCCGGACTTGCATGTCCTTGAATATTAATGTGGGAACAGGTCCAGGTTCTACCCTAGCTCGGCGTGAGTGAGAGCGAGGGTGGGCTCGCTACTCGCTCGCTCGTCACCTCGCCAGCAGCTTAGGGCCCCGCTTAACACCTCTGTTCGTTGTTACTGAGTCACTCGCGTTTTTTCTCCTTCGAAAACTGCCGCCGTTCATGGCGCTTAGTCTCTTGCATGCTCAGTCCGTGCTTCCCTCGACCCTCACTCTCCCTCCTACCGGGATCCTCTATCCTCAGAGAGTGGGGTGTGTGAGCATGGACTGTTGAGCATCTTGTTGTGCACCGGTGTCAGTTCTGCACGTGTATGGACATGCGTACCATCGGGTCATGGGGGAGTGTTGTGCTGTGAGTTGTTTCCGTCCATTTGTACAGCTTACTGTGACCACTCGGCCGTGTCCATGCTCGTGCAGATCCCTGATGCGGGCCCAGCTGGCACCGGAGCACTGACGGTTGGTGGATCTAGCCATCAGCAGCTGCCAGACGGTTGCCATGACGTCCCGGGTGCTTGCTTGGGTGCTATGCAGTTTTTCTGCAAGTGCTAGAGTTTTCTCGGTGGACTGGCTCTTGAGCCCGATTTGCATGTTTTGCATTGTCCGTCCACCGATCGATGCCGGACTTGTGCGTGTGACCAGTCGTAGCGTCCGGCTCGAGATTCTGCATCTCGAGGTTCATACGGTGTTGCGTTTGGATGTCTGTGCACAGAGTTGCGGCCAAAACAGTGGTTTTGAGCCGGTTTTAGGACAAACTGACACTGCCGCGTGCGTCACCCGCCGTGTGCCGCAGCAGGTATTTGTGCTGTGTGCTTGTCAGTTGTCATTTCTCTCTGCATTACTAAGCTATTGAAGCTTATGAGACTTTGCGCGTCTCCCTAGCCTGATCCTTGCTGTTTCTTGCACCTGCTTGCTTGCTAGTGCGCTAGCTGACTGGACAGTGTCGCCACGTCAGCAACAGCAAGGTTAGGAAGCTTCCTAGCAATTTCTCTTACACTACATTGTAACATAGAACAGTACCTTGGGGCCGACTTCAGGGCAGATTGACTTTCCGCTGCACAGAGCATGCCTGGCTTTGAGTCAGTTATTCTTGCTAATCGTTTGTCACCTGTCATGTTGGCATAAAAGTTGTCCCTCAGAGAAACTGTGTACATCTCTTGAGAAATATCTTTCCTGTTTTTCATGTTTTGCCATACTTATGAGCATGAGTGTCAACCAGGACTCTCGCCTTATCGACAACAGGAATGCTGGGAAGTTCATTTGCACTAGTCCTCCCCCTGAAGGACATGGCAGATTTCACCTGTCATGCTCAGAGCCAGCAAGTGCAGATGACCCTGAGAGGTTTACCCACCAAGCCCACACAGATCCCCATCAGCTCCGCCTTGTAGCTTCGTGACAGGCAGTGTCCCAGGATTCGGAAGAAGATCTGGTGAGTTGTATATCATTCGTTTGGTAGAGGGGTTGCCCATTTCCCCATCCCACATCAGGTACTCAACATGGAATCGTGAATTAGCCTTGAGCCCGGCACCAGAGTACATACACTTGTCCCAACCTGCTACAAACTCTTAAGGTCCTGCAAAAGCAGGTGCCCCTTGTGCTGTGCAGAGTCAATTTCTACAGACTTTGATACATCAACTCTTTTCTTCCCTGCCAAGGGGAAGCCCTACCTAGCAGGTTAGCACCCTGTTGCAGCCAGACATTCAACAAGCCGCACGCAAGCACAACGGCACATTCGTTACGTGGCCCATTCATTTCTGTCTCCATGCAACCCCCTCAAGCCATCGTTCATGCGCCTGCAATCGCCGTTGCTGGCACATCAGCAGGCGCTGCACTTGTTCTTGCTCCTGCGTCACGTCCCCAACCCTCCTTCCACTCCGCAGGTTCATCTCACAACACTCGGAGTCACTGAGGTCCCCTCCCCTCCCTTCACCCTCGTCCACCTCCAGCAACGTTCGTTGCAAATGGTGGACTGCAGATGAAGAAATCACCACATCGTCCTCCTCCCCCTCATCATCCTCCTCGCCATCATCACCATCCGCGTGCCCCCTGCTACCCCGCCGCCCGCTGTACTCGCCCCTGGGGTCCCTGCCCCCTCCGACCCAAGCAGCAGCAGATCCAGACAGAGACGAAGACGAGGACAAGGCAGCAGAGACCTTTCTAGCCTCGCTGGCGAACTCTGCCATGAGGCTGGATGATGACGAGTCGGACGAGTGCAACGAGGTTGACGAACCTATCTCTGCCGCCACCTCGTCACTGTCATCCTCCTTGCCACTGTCCAATACAGTGGCATGCACAGCCTCACCCCATGCGTGGCGAGCGTCAGAATGCGAGGCCAGCTCGTCACCGGCCCCACTCACAGTGGCGTGGCCATGATCCTGCCCATCCTGCTCATGCATCGCTGGATATCTGATACTGATGGCCTCCTCATCCTCCTCGTCACTGCCACTGCTGGCCTTCGCATCCTCCTCCTCTACACGATGCCAGCCCACATGCTGCCCATGCTCGCCGTCGACCCCTTCTCCGTTCCCCTCAGCGCTCGCATGCTTCCCCGTCCCACTTCCACCCAACGAGTGCGAACTCCCCACGGCGGCAGCTATTTCATCCTCTTCCTCGTCCATCCAAGTGTTCACGCTGTTTTCACCTCTCCACCCATTCGCTCTCTCCCCACCGCTGACACCGGCACTGCTCTCACCACGCGACAAATGCTTTGCTGCTGCAGCAGCTTTGGAGGCCTCCAAAAACGTGATGTCATCGCTCTTGTCATTGCTCAGTTCACTGTCATGATGCTGTGCCTGCTGCTGGTGCTGCTGCTCTTGCAGATACAGCCGCTGCTGCTGCTTCTGCTCCTCACTTTGCTGTTTCAGCTGCTGGTGCAGAAGACGGTGCTGTCTGTCCTGCACCAACCGCTCTTGCTGTTGCTGCTGTTGCAGCAGCTGCTGCTGCTGCTCGTGACTGAGTCGCCTGGCCAGCCCCCCTGTGCCGTCCCTGCTGGCACCGCCGCTACCAGTGCCACCAACAGCTCCCTTCCCGGCATCCACTGACCCCCTAAGGTGTGCGGTCGACAGCATTCTAGCAGAATGCGCATCAATGCCAGACAGAGACGAGACGATCCCGCCAGCCCCTGCATTCCCCGTACCTCCTGCACTGCCCTGCGTCGCTTGCCACTCTTGTTTCTGCGCAAGGATCCTTTGCTGCTCTTCCTGCCGCCTTCGAGCCGAAGAGAGAACAAGCCCCAGTGTACACCACATTGCGATGACAACCACAACAAGCAGCCTGTCGAGCATTGTTCTGCACACCCGGCTCGCAACACCATGGGGGTAATGGTGGTGGTGCAGGTGGTGATGGTGGAGGTGGTGATGGTGGTGATGCCCCACATTGCCTCCGCTGCCGCCCCCGCCAACTCCCCCACTGGAACCGCCTAGAACGCCCACACCGAGTGTCACCCGCCCCATGCGAGTCCGAGATCAAGAGACGCGGTCCAAGAGATTGTCCACCACTGCTTGAAACCTTCGCATGCGTCACATACGCGTCGATGCTTGAAAAATGTGAAAAGAGCCCAACGAGATTGGACAAGGGGTTGGAGCTGTCGCTGCTGCTGATAGGTTCAGACGAGCTGAGGCAGGCCGTGAGCCCTGGCACTAACTCCTGCCTCAGCCGTCTGTTGGCACCCGTGAGGACGAGCAGGTTGGTGCTGTGGTGAGTGGCAAGGCGTAAGCATCAGGACGACGGCAAAACCTGACGGACAAATCTTCAGCCACCCGGTGGTTCCCCCTGCTGCGACAACCGCGACTGCTTATCAGGTGAAAATCTGTGCCCTCGGCGAAGAACCAGAGGCCGCTTACCTCGCCCCGTTCTCACATGGACGGAAAGCCAGTCCTCTCATCGCAGCCCTTGAGCACATGAGAGGGTGAGATCAACCTGCTGAGAGTGAGAGGGCGACGTCTGGGCCATCGACTCGAGTGGAGAGAGGAAAGCGCGGGTGCTCACAGAGAGGACGGAGAGGAAGATATGAAGGCCGTGACGTACAAGTGACATGTAGCATTTCAGTGAATTGTCGAAGGTGTGAAGTGGCGAAGAGGTCGAGTTGCGAAAGGTGAGGTGGCGCTTAAAGGTGGCGGAAGACACATCCTCGCCCTGGATGGGCTGCAGATCTTTCGCGTATATGTCAGACAGAGAAGATCTCATCGGCGACCGTTTGTCCCAAACTCCACGGATCCAGCCAGTGCCGTGACGCTCTAGGGCAGCTGCTGCGTTACCTACCCACTGGCGAGAGCTGTGAGAAGGAAGCGAAATGTGCTTCCGTGGTCGTCTTACCCCATCGGCACGACGGATGGAAGACTTTCGGATCAGCCCAACGCTTTGCTGCTGCAGGAAGTCGGGACAACGACGGACGGTCGTGGTTCTGGACAGCGATGGACATCGGGACGGGTGACTGCTCTGGTTTGAGGGCGTTCGTCCGCGATGCCCACAAAAGGTGGCTTCGGAACTTTCTGTCGTGCGGAGGTAACGACAGTCGACAAACGCCGACAGGTGCGAGGTGCGAGTGCCAGACGTGTTGGGGACAAGAGGTGCACATTGAGGACGGTGAAAAGCAAGTCAAACCAAAATGTTTCGTACTCTTCTTCTCCAATGGCCGGAATCTATTTTGGGCTGCAATGTGGTTGTCCTTATCTTCGGTGGAAAACGCCCTCCCGCGTGTTGCTGGTGGTGTCTGGTCGGCACCCCATTCGACTGTCGAATGCCACCCACCGAAAGTTTTTTCAGCGCGCACCGTTTTCCAAGGGCAAACACAAAAGGGTGCATGTGGGGATCCCGTTAAGGTGAAGTGTTCCACGTTTTTAAAACTGACGAAGTGACGACATACCCCTAGTTTCATAGTTTCAGACAATACGCCCCATCCACCCCTCCGTTGGAATAATAGGCCCCATCCGACCCTCCATCGGAATGATAAACCCCATCCGCCCCTCTGCCAGAATGATAAGCCCCATCCGCCCCTCCCTCAGAACGATAAGTCTGATCCGCCCCTACGCCAGCACGATAAGCCTCATTCGCCCCTACCCCTGAACAACAAGCCTCATATACCTGTCGGAAATGTTGAACTCTTCATGTGACCATATATTGTTTATTTTATGCTGAAGAAGGGTGACCTGACATTATTATTTCACATTTCACAAATTTTGCACTTGATTTCCTACAAGCGCGCATCATGCATGTACGCGAGTATGACGTTTCCGTTTGACGACGAGAATTACAGTACTTCGGTCCTTGATAATTTTTACTTCGGCGTACTTGTTGTGCTGATTACCCTGCTAATTCTTGATTTCGATATTAATATTTTGGGGTGTCGACGGTTTTCCTCAAACTTTTTTTTTTCAACGAATTCATGGCATACGCAAAATAATTTGAAAATGAATTCATCGACCTTAAGAGTCTATGCATGAGTTTTACATTTCTGGGTGTGTGGCAATTTCTTATTCTGTTTAGGCTTGGTTTTGTGTTGACTGATGTTGTGCTTAGTGAGAAAAACATTTTGACGACACTTCGCCTTCGTGGAACTCGGAGATGTGCTTGTCGAACACATATACTTGGCTATCTCGCTACTGACAAGTGTGCATTCCATATTCGCTGACACGGAGGAATGGAATTCAAACACTTGAAAATGGAAAGACTGGATTTGAAATTGAACTTCGAATACAGGCTCATCATGAAACAAAAGCTGACCCACATATGGAGCGGCTTCACTCTAGAATGTAAGATCAAACGCTCGGGTGAAATTCGCACGAGCCCATGCATTCTTAACCATGGGCTCCTCATCACGAATGTAACGTGGAGTCTCCAGCTCCTGCTCTGAATTCGTCGATGGAGTTTGCAGAATGGCATTCTCAGTCCCCGTCAGGGGTTTACCCCCTTGGCAGGACTAAGGGGTAATCGTCATCAACAAACCAGAGCAGGGAGACTCAAATACTTGTGCATTCGCACGAGTTTTCTGGTTTCGAAACTCATGGTTCTTCCTCAAGGAACTTGAGTTTCGTTTCTTATGCGTTGGCACAAAATCGTTGCGTACGAGGCACGATCGGCAATTTTGCGTCGACTTCTCTCGTGCACTTCCCTCATCCGCGCTCTCACCCTCGCTCCCCCTATCCCTCGTCCTCGCTTGCTGGTTTGCAAGGAGGGCGAGGGGGGGGGGGGGGGGGGCACG